>PVIH01030595.1:0-11978 GCA_004025045.1 Sigmodon hispidus | reverse complement strand
GGGGAACTCATTCTGGACTATGGTCACAGTCAGAGAAGGTGATGTGACAATGGAGGAAGAAGCAAGGGAGAGAAAACTAGGAAGAAACGTGAAGATGTTGTGCTTCTGGCTTTGAAGATGAAGAGAGAGAGCTGAACCAAAGAACACAAGCACCTCTTACAAGAAAACAGAGCCTGCAGAAGGCCTGTGGCCAGCTCCTTACTGTTAGGACGGACTAAACTGAAAAGCAGCCATAAATGTTGTTCTCAGTCACTTGCTTGTGGTCAGATGTTACAACAGCAGCAACAGGAAACTTGTTGAAAAGGAAACAGGCCATTGAAGCACGGATGGTAGGTGTTGGGTCAGATTCTAGACAGGGCCATAGACAGTCAACTGACCATGAAGCTGATTGGTCCTGGGACCTGGACTTCATTTTGTTGTATGGGTTTTTTATTTGTTTCTGTTTCTGGGTTTTCGAGACTGGGTCTTTCTGTGTAGCCTCAGCTGTCAGGGAACTCTCTCTGTAGGCCAGACTAGCCTCACAAAGATCTGCCTGCCTCTACCTCCTGAGTGCAGGCTATAAAAGGCCTGCTGGGGCCATCACCATCTGACTTATTGTTGTTGCAGCTATTGTTTTACTTTTTATTTGTTTGTATTGTTGTAGGTTTTTTGCACCAAGAAAAGCAGACTGTTGATTTGGACTCATTCCTCTGGTTATCTCTCTTGAAGTCGAGGATCTATTAGCCCTTGTTATACAGGACCCCACAGGCTACTTTAAATCTCACATGAGGGCTGTTGAGATCAGTGGATAAAAGGGCTTGTCTTCCAAGGCTGGTGTCTTAGTCTGGGTTTTGATGGATGTAAAGACACCATGACCATAGCAACTCTTATAAAGAGAACACTTAATTGAGGGGGCTTGCTTGTAGCTTCAGAGGTTTAGTCAGTTATCCTCGTGATGGGGAACATGGCAGCATGCAGGCAGAGGTGGTGCTGGAGCTGAGAGTGCTACATCTTACAGGTAACGAGAAGTTGACTGACTGTCACACTGAGTAAAGCTTGAGAAAAAGACCTTAAAGCCCAACTCCACAGTGACACGCTTCTAACAGAAAGTGTGACCCAGATTAACAGTCTGCCCTCCAGCCTCGAAGTCTGAATTAAAGGCATGTGTCATCCAGTCTCCTCCAACAAGACCATACTCCCTCCATCGAGGCCACACCACCTAATAGTGCCACTCCCTATGAGCTTATGGGGGCCAAGTACACTCAAACCACTACTCCTGATGACCTGAGTTTTATCCCGGGGGCCACAAGGTGAAAGAAGAGAAGCAACTCCTGGAAGCTTGGCCTTGACCTCATACTCACACAGCCTTACTCACACAATAAATAACCAGCACAGTAAGGATGTAAATAAATAAGGCCAGACATGTTGCTGCACACCTCCAATCCTAACACTCCAGAGTCAGAAGCTAGCAGATTTCTGTGAGTTTGAGGCCATTGTGAACTACATAGAGATTTCCAAGACAGCCAGAGATACAGAAATGAGACTCTGTCTCAAAAACGAATAAAGGAAAAGGTCAAGAAATAATGTGGACCACACCCTCCTGGGGCAGGAGAAGCTTTGTTACATATAATAGGCAGTGTCATAACAGGGCTCTTGGGGCAGTAGGAATGGATGCTCAGGTGACCAAAGAATGGAATGCTCTGGATAGAGGGAGGTAAATTTGTAGCTGACATGCTACTTGGACAATAAGTTAGCATGGTGCCTAGTGAGTCACTCAGTCTGTCTGTAAGGCTGAATTGGAAAGCTGTGGTGACACCTGCCTAGTGATAGAAACTGAATGCTTCTGTTCCTTCATCCATGAAGTGGGCTGAACCAATGCCTACCTCTCAGGGCTGTAATTAGGCCAAAGGAGAGAAATTGGACAAAACACTTAGTGTAGTGCCTAGCACACAAAAAGTGCTCAGGCTATAATTACAGAAAAGTGCTTTGCTCGGCTGCAAACCTGGCGAGGTGGCCTGTGGAGGTGGAGAGGCTCTGTGTAAACAGGTTGGGTGAAAGTCTGTTGAATGCACGTACCAAAAAAGTGTGCCATATGGCACTGAGGCACCAAGTGGACAGATCTCTCAGAAAACCCAGCAGATGGCTCCTGACAGATGCTCTGGGACCAGGCACCAATGGCCAGGCCCTAAGTGATACCTGAGACTATATGTTCAGCTAGAATACACATGTGCAATGAGATTAGGATGCTCACTCTCAATGAGAATAAGTTTTGAATAGAAGCTGCCAATTCCTGTCTCTATAACACGTAGAAGGCCCCTGGACCTTGCCCTGACAACTGTAGCCAAGCAGTCCACTTTCATTCTAGGACCAAGCCAGAGCAGAGCATCTGTGAAACACAGCTGGAGCAGAAGGCAATACTTAAGGAGACCAAAGAGCACTGCAGGGCTGGGCTTCAAGAGAGTTAAAGTGGGCAGAAGAGCTTGGTAGTAGAGTGCTTGTGTAGCACATGAGAGGCCCAAGTTCATCAACAGAACCAAAAAACAACACAAATAAGAACACCAACACAAACCCATAGGGAACCAGGAGCAGAGGGCAGGGGCAAGTCCCACTGCCCACTGGTGGTAGGGAAGTATGGGCAACTCCTCCAGCATAGAACTTGAGGGTCCATAAGTACTTCTTCTGGCTTTCCATGTTGGGGTATACATGAATCACTTTGGCTATTTGAAGAGTTTGGGAGAACATTTAAGTTTAATTTGTATTTTAGTGTCAAAATGAGTGCCGAAAGAATAAGAACATGAGGACTTGCAAGTAAACTTTACATTTTGTGCTCAAGGCAGAATAAGATAAAGTTTTTTTTCCCCCACTGGGGAACCAAACTTCATGAATATAATCAAAGAACCATCAGCTCCTGTCAGTCCTAAACTTGCACTGTGTTGGGGGGTGTTATTTTTTTAATTATTTGGTTTCTATGTAGCCTGTGGAAGTCAAAAAACAAATTGCAAGATCTGATTCTTGTCAGTCTTTGAACCAAGTGCCTTTGCCTGCTAAGTTATCCTGTTCTCTATTGTGTTCATAAAATTTTTATGAAATCATTTGGTGAAAATTAAAAGGTTCAGTTAGAAATTATGTGGTTTGAAAGAAGATGGCCTCCAATGAGAGTTGCATTAATAGATGTGGCTTTGTTGGAGTAGGTATGGTCTTGTTGGAGTATAGTGGGATTATGCTGTTGCATTGTAAATAATTGTCCCACCTACTGATTTAATAAAAATGCTGATTGGCTGAAGGCAGACAGAAAGTGTGGGCGAGGCTACCAGACTAAGAAAACTTTGGGAACAGGAAGAGCAGAGCAGAGATGCCAGAGAGACATCATGACGACACCATGATGAGATGCCAGCAGATGCAGAGGAAAGAAATTTAAATGCTGCTCTGCAAAAATGTACCAAGGCACATGGCTGAACAAAATAAGAATCATGGGTTAGTTTAAGAGTAAAGAGTTAGCAAGTTATATGCCTGGTCCCTAGGTCAATCAGCATATAAGGACCTGGATTCATTCTGGGGGCAGGGCCCAGATCTGCGAGTGAATTTCCACAGCAGCCAATGGATTCAAAGGTTAGACTTGTGCCAGAAAACTCCAATGGCTGCTGCACCTTACCCCTTTACCCAATCCTGGAATGTCAGGGTGTGTCACATCTTGATTATGTAGGTTTTTCTTTAAAGACCCCTGCCTGTCAGGGCAATGGTCTCTTACCCCCTTCTGCTGCACCGGACCTAGGTTATTAACTGGGTTCTCTGTATGTAGCAATAAAATCCCAACTCTTCACAGCACATACAGCCTCCCTGGTGGAAATTCTTACATGCAGGCATAACAAGCATAAAATTAATGTAAGTGTCTGTGGGTCAGAACCTTAGGGCTAGGTTGGAAAGGCCAGGCCACAAACTCAATACTACATTGGAGGGAGTATGTCACTGTGGAGGTAGGCTTTGTGGTCTTTTGCTTACACATCCCTCAATGTCATAGTTGACTTCCTGCTGCCTGAAAACTAAGCTGTAGCCAGCATTATGTCTGCCTACATGCTGCCATGACCTCTGCCATCATGATAATGGATTAAACCTCTGAAACTGTAAGTGAGCCACACCAATTAAATTAAGAGCCATGGTTATGGTATCTCTTCACAACAATAGAAATTCTAACTAAGACAGACATGGTAGCATAAGCCTGGAATCCTACCACTTGAAAGATGGAGTCAAAAGGTTCAGAAGTTCAAGGATAGAGCCTTGGCTATCTAGCAAGTTTGGGGCTAGCCTGGGCTACATAAGACTCTTTCTCACCCTCCCCAAACAGAAAAAAAGGAAAGCATTATTTTTTGTAATCATAAAATAATGGGTTTTAGGAGCTGGAGAGATGGCTCAGCAGTTAAGAGCACTTTCTGCTCTTGCATGAACACAGATTTAGTTCCCAGCACCACATGACGGCTCACAGACTTCAGTTCCAGGGACCTAACACCCTCTTCTGGCCTTTGAAGATACCAAGCACACATATGGTACAAAAACATATATGCAATCAAAACACCCATACATATAAAATAACTTTTTAAAGTTTTCATGGAGGCTGGAAAGATGGTTCAGTCAGTAAAGTGCTTACTGTACAAGCATGAGGACTATCTTCAGCACTCGGATATAAAGGTACTCATGGTGGCATGTGTTGTAATCCCAGTGCTGGGGAGGCATAAACAAGAGGATTCCCAGGGCTCACAGGCCATCCAGTCTAACTGAATCAGCAAGCTCCAGGTCCAGTAAGAGATCCTATGAAAAAATAAAGTGGAGGGCCAGTGAGATGGTTCAGCAAGTAAACACAATCGCCTTCAGCATCACAACCCGAGTTTGGGTCCCAGGACACCCACACAGTAAGAGAGTTTCAAGTCCCACAAATTGCCCTCTAATCTCTAAGTGATCGCACGCGCACACACACACACACAACCAATTTTAACATTAAAATGTTTTAAATGAGGAAGTATGTAATAAAGAAAAACACAAGAGCACATATGCAGACATGAACACACATAAACAACAGACTTAGGCTGCAGACAGTTCCCCAGTGGTTACTGCTGAGCCCAATGCTCTCTTTCAGTATATTCAATAAACTTTTTAAAATGTAAGTTTCTGTCCTACCAACAATGTCCAAATACCAGCAGCCACTTCCTAAATAATTGACTTGGATGCTTAATATTGTAGTAACATCTGGGCCAGTAGCTCAAACATATTACTATCTAGCTCTTATAGTTAAACTAACCCATAATTCTTATCTATGTTTAGCCATGTGGCTTAGTACCTTTGCTCAGTCCAGCATTCTCATCTTGCTTCTGTTGGGCTGGCAACTCCATCTTGGCCTTTCCTCTTCCTAGAATTCTCCCAGTCTGGTGACCCCAACTGTACTTCCTGCCCAGCTACTGGACAATCAGCATTTTATTAAACCAATCTTAGTGACAAAGTTTTGCAGTATACAAGAGCATTATCTCACAGCAGTTGTTAGTTTTGTGAGTGGATCTGTGGCTGGAACTCAGGGTCTCTCAAAAGATGGACTCTACTCCCAGCTTGAGCATCTACTTTTAAGTGGATCACCCCATTACCTAGCTTAGTTATAGAATCAGATTGGATTTGCTGTCCATACAAATAGTTAAAACCCTAATTTTCATCACTACCTACAGTAAGAGCAAAACAATTATATGAACATTTTCCCAGAAGCACAAAAGATTTAACCAATGGTAGTAATGAGTTTTCTGCCTCCCTTCCCCCATAATAGGTTTTTCTGCTGACATAGTAAGCCAGATCAAGCTTGATTCAAAAAGTATAACAGGTTTATTTGAGCAAAGCAACTCCCTAGTGGGTTCTCCAGTTCCAGAGATCAACATTGGAGAAGTCACACACCTGAACTAAAGCAGGGAGATTATATTGGTTATAGGCTAGGTGTGATGATGTGACTGCAATAAGCTGGGTTTGTGCCCAAGCATGATAAAAAGCTGAGCACATTAGGCAGGTACTTGAGCATCTGGTAGCTTTAGAAGAAGATGCTTCAGTAGCTGCCAAGAATGCAGAAATGGGCCTTTTGGTGCCTTTTCTTTGGATACTGAGTAGGTATTTCTCCCCCCTGACATCACCCATCCTCCTCTCCCCCCCCCCACCCCACATCACCCCGTCCTCCTTTCAGTAGCTGCCAAGAATGCAGAAATGGGCTTTTTGGTGTCTTTTCTTTGGAGGGCTTGGAGAGAGAGAGACGGGAAATGGGGCTTTCCAGAGCAAGAGGTTCCAGGCTAACAGGTACCAAATCAGATTTTCAGTTCTCTATAGATTTCAGTCTGAATATAAATAGTTGTTCCTGTGGTTACTAGATCATTTTATAAAAAGAGTGTAACTACTTGGAAGGCTCTGGTAGTGCATATCACACTGTGGGTGTTAAGTAACCATTACTGCTTCAGTAAATGTTTCCATTGTTATACACCATAAAGACATGGTACTACAACTGCCACTGTGTGACTGCTTAAAATAGGAGTACCAATGGGGGGGGCAAACTATGAAAGATATGTGACAGAGTTTGTAGGAAAAAAAACCTATCAAAAGTTTATAGGTCCTAAAAGGAAGCAACTGTTATTGGTGATAGACAAAGTTTAAGAGCATTCACATAGCCAGAAGTTTCTGGCTGGTCTGGCCCTAGGTCTGGACCTGCAGTCCCACAGCCACTTAGCCCCAAATAATCACATAAAGGCTTATATTAGTTACAAACTGTTTAGCCTATGGTTCAGACTCATTTCTTGCTAGCTCTTACAACTTGAACCAACTCATTTTCATTCATCCATGTTTTGCCACATGGCTCATGTCTTACCTGTTCTTTTACAACTTGTCTTCTCCATGCAGCTTGTACCATCTTCTTGATTCTGCTCTTCTTCTCCTTTATCTATGCTTGGAATTCCTGCCTACCTCCAAGCTGTCTTGCCATAGGTCAAAACAGTCCCTGTATTAACAAATGGTATTTACAGAGTACAGAAAGACATCCCACATCACGTCCATTGATTGTTCTACCTTTAACAAGAAAGAAAGAGAAAGAGGGAGAGAGAGGGAAGAAGAAAGACTACATTGGATGCTCTGAAGAAAATGTGAAATCTTTCAAAAAATGATCTTTCAAACACAGAACAAAATAAAATGAACTTCATTTTCCCTTCCCTATTCTAGACTGGCACCATTCTCATTTTATTTATGTGAGAATACTAGTCAAAAGGAACATGGTGGAGAGGTGGTTCAGGAGTTAAGAGCACTAGCTGCTTTTGTAGTGGTTCAAGTCTCAGCACCTACATACACCACACAACCATCTGTAACTCCAGTTTCAGAGGATCCAATGCCCTCTTCAGGCCTTAATTGACAATAGGCAGACACATGGAATGCAGACATACATGCAGGAAAAATACACAAACAAATAAAATTAATAATGAGAAAAAGAAGGGATGTGCAAACACATGCATGGCAACACACACTGTAATCCCGGAACTCAGGAGGCTGGGGTAAGGTTTGCCTTGTGTTTGACACCAAACTGGACAACAAAATTTAGCTGGTTTAGGGCTACATAATGAGACTTTGTCTCAAAACCCAAAGCCCATACAAACCAAATACAACATGAAGCTATTGTTGTATTTGTCTTCTCAGATCTGGAAAAGTGAGAATATTTGGTTTATTATCCAATTTGGAGTATGAGAAAAGTGCTGACATCGACTGTAAAACATCCAAGAACTCAAATTGACAGACCAGAGAAATGGATCAGTGAGTAAAGGCACTTTCCACAAAACCTGATGTCGTGAGTTCAATCCCCGTGGTGGAAGGAGAGAATTGAATCCCACAAGTTTTCCTCTGACCTGCACAAATCTTTGTACATACACACACCCCCAAAAATTTAATTCCTTTTAAAGAATCTAAATTAATTTTTAGAGACAGGCCAAGAAAACTTGAAATTATAGAGAAGAATAGTTGTTCAACAGGCTAAATTCTGCCAGCTCTCATGTGTGATTTTTTTTCCTTCATCCCAGAGATAATACTGCAAATAATGTCCTTTTCTGCTACTGAATGTTATATGAACCATATCCTATTGACCATAAATTTTGCAGCTAAATGTTAACATGAATTTTTCAATAAGCAATTTTCACTTCTGTATAGGTTGTACAATAAATATACAACTCAACTTGATTTTCTCCAGTGCTTGAGACATTTGTTAACATCAAGAGCCAAGGAGGCTGGCAATGCAGAAACGAAACTTTGTTTCACTCAAGCTTGACAACTATGGAAACAGGCATTAGCATCTTACTAATTTTCTTGCTGTTTTTGTTTGGTTGGTCTGTTTCTGATCTAGGTTTGTTGTTTTTTTATTTTGAGTAGAGTCACATGTAGTCCAGATGACCTTGTATATCATCCAAACAGCCTCACTCAGTCTTGTGAGTGCTAAGAGTATGTGACACCACACCTGACTTAGCTGACTGATTCAGTTTGATTTGGTTGGGTCTGGTCTGGTCTGGTTTGGTTTGGGTTTTGGATTTTCAAGGCAAGGTTCCTCTGTATAGCGCCCCCCCCATCCTGGAACTCATTCCCATTGGTGTCTAGTCCCCTTGTTGTGAAAACACAAACTTGCAAAGGTGTTTTCCTGTCCTAATGGCCTGGTCCCATTACTTATAATGCTCAGCCAATACTTCAGGCTTATTACTAACTGGCTCTTACATTTAAATTAACCCATTTTTGTGAATATACATTCTGCCATGAGGCTCATGGCGTGTTGTCTCATTTTCTACATGCCCTGTGTGCTTGGTGGTTAACTGCTGACTGGTGTCCCTCCTAACTCCACCCTCCTTCTTTTTCCATCATTCTCAATTTGGCTTTCCCACCTAACTTCCTGCCTAGCTACCAGCCTGTCAGCTTTTTTTAACCAATGAGAGTAACACATATTCATAGTGTACAAAAGGATTGTTCCACAGCACAAAGGTAACATATATGTCTGCATTAACACAAGCATGGAATGTGTGGTGTGCACAAGTTAGTGATTTTTTTTTGTTTGCTTTATGTTTAAGTAAGTAAAAGGCATCTGCCTATATGATTAAATTGTAATATAAACCTCTATCCATGACATGTAATAGTAAGTCATGAGGACTCTGTAGCCAACAAGATTTATCACATCTTACCCAGTCTTAGAGCTGCTCTCATGCAGAGGGATCAGCTTACATGTCAGCTGTCTTGTAGTCCTTTTTGGTTTCCTCCCCCATGTCTATAGCCAAGATACTCAGGAGGTCCACCCTGGTCAAATCTGATCTCTATTAATCTGGAAGGAATCTATAGCCTTTTATTTGCTGTAGAAATTAAAGCATAATCTCTCCCTCAACACAACCCATTATCCAACTTCCATTTTGAAGTTAAGATATCAATGTCTCTCAGCAGCTATTGTGTTTTGTATATTAGCATTTTAAAAATTCAAAGCCAACAAGACAGCATATAGGATCTAGGCTCCTTGTATGTTTTTCATCTTTATGTGGCTTTTTAATTATCACTTTACTTTCTCTCTTTAAATATTTTATTTTTTAATGATATTTTTAGGATTTTCTATAGACTAAAGTTTTTTGACCTATCTGGGGCCACAGTCTTATAGCCATTTGTAAAATAACTATTTAGAGGCTTATATTAATTATAAACTGTTTGACCTATGATTTAGGTTCATTATTAACTAGTTTTTATAACTTAACTTATTTTTTATTAATTTATGTATTATCACATGGCTCTGCGGCTTTATTTGTATCTTATTATATCTTGTTTTTTGGGTGACAGTCTGTAGCATTTTTTTTATTTTCTCTTTATCTTTGTTTGGATTTTTTTTGTCTGTATCTAAGCTGTCTTTTCATAGGCCTAAACAGCTTTTTTTTTTTACTAACAAACAATAATACAGTATATGTACAGCTTATAGTAAGACATCTCATATTACTCTTTTTAATTAAAAAGAAAGGTTTTAATTTAACATAGTAAAATTATGTATAATAAAACAGTTATCAAGCAAGAATTATAGTTATAAATTTAGTTTATTTGTATTTAGCAAAATTAAAGAAAATATTTTATCATCTATCTTATTTTTGTGAGGCTAAAGTCTTATATCTAATTTATTTTTATCATAACTAAGGAAAATTATAACTATCTAGTCTTCAACTCTATTGGAACTCAAAAGACCAAATCCTCATCCTATCTGGAGGCCAGAGCAGTGGAGCACCTACCTCACCCAAGGCCGCAGGTTTCAGAGGGCATGGTGTTCCAGGTCCTTCTCCTTCTCCCACTCCATGATTGTCTATACTCATTTGTTCTTAAGCCTAGACACATTGTTAAACACACTGTAATCTGTTTACAGGTTTCTTCCATCTGAACCTGCTTTACTGTGTATCTGTAATCTTTTCTGTCTACACCTGCAAACCCTTAAACCTGCCACATGACTTAGCTAATGACAGCTCAAGTATGCAGTCAGCTGCTGGGAGACATGTTTCTGAACTGTGGCTAGCAAGAGAGACACAAAACTAGAAAGCCATATTTGGCTTCATTTTTGTATGTTTAGAACCTTTTTTAAAGTTTTCTCAGGTCTTATGTAGATATCTGAGGCCCCACATTGGGCACCATTTTTAGTTGGACCTTTTTATTGAGACCACTAGATTCCCAATAATGACACAGAGACTTATTATTAATTATAAAAGCTCAGCTGATAGCTTAGGTTTGTCTTGCTTGCTCTTATAACTTAAATTAGCCTATTTCTATTCATCTATGTATTACCAGTGACTTACGGCTTTTACCTCTCCTCCTGCATGTCTCACACCATCTCCATCTGGCTGGAAACTCATCACAACTCCAGCCTTCTTCCCAGAATCCTCTCTGCCCAAAAAATCTTACCCACGTATTGGCCATTCATCTTTTTATTAAACCAGTCAGAGTGACACACATTCACAGTGTACAAGAAGATTATTCCACTATATTTTTCTCTTTTTTTTTCAAGACAGGATCTCACATAACTGAGACAGGTCTGGGATTAGGAGCCAAAGATGATCTTGAACACCTGATCTTCCTTCCTCCACCTCTCAGGGGTAGATTACAGGCATGTACCCAGTTCCTGACGGATTTACAAAGAAAAACCTAGACCAGGGAGTAATGTGTTTCAGCAATTGGTATGAGAGGAAGATTTGCAAAAACCCACTTATAAAACCCATTACACTTGTAATGTCAGAGAAAGGTTTTGAACATCCAGTTATTACAGGGCAAATGTTCCTCCTTCAAGTTTCTGATGGAGACACCCTTGATTTAATCTAAAACTGACCCCACTTTTTACCCCCTACCATAGAAGGGCCTATGGAAAGCATCCAACACTGTTCTAGAAACTTAGGATCCAAATGCCCCAGTTCACCATCTTTTCAGCTTCTGTTACACTGCTTGCTTGCTTACTTTACTTCCCCCTGCAACTGCCAACCAGAATGTAGTTTTTCTCTGTTCTTTGCCTTTAAAAGCTTTCTGTAAAACGCATTTGAGGCTGCCCTGTGAGAAGTGTTTCTCTCCAAGCAATTGCTAGCAAGCTTAATATAGACTTTCAATTTGGACTTTGGTAAGGCTAAGTGGTCTTTGGGTCTCTACCCTGTAGCTGAATTTCTTGAACTGCCAACCCTCCAAATCGTAACATGGAGACTTATTATTAGTTATGAATGCTTGGTCTTAGTTTTGGTTTGCCCCGCTAGATCATATAACTTAATTTAGCCTGTTTCTCTTTGTCTACATTTTCCCTTAGGGCTTTTTACCCTTCTTTTATTCTGTATGTCCTTGTTTCCTGCTTCCTCCATGGCTGGCTGCCTGGTGGCTGCCTGGTGGCTGGTGGCTGGCTGGTGGCTGGCTGCCTGGTGGCTGCCTGGTGGCTGGTGGCTGGTGGCTGGTGGCTGGCTGGTGGCTGGCTGGTGGCTGGC
>PVIH01030593.1:0-11985 GCA_004025045.1 Sigmodon hispidus | reverse complement strand
GAGCTGGTATTCTTCTCCTTCTTCTATTCCTATTATTCTCAAATTAGGTCTTTTCATGGTGTCCCAGATTTCCTGAACATTTTGAGTTATGGCTTTTTTAATTTTACTATTTTCTTTGACTGATATATCTATTTGAGCTACTGAGTCTTCCACTTCAGAGATTCTATCTTCCATCTCTTGAACTCTGTTTGTTATGCTTATATCTGTGGTTCCAGCTTTTTTCTTCAGGTTTTCTATTTCCATCTTTGCCTCATTTTGCGCCTTTTTTATTGCTTCTATTTCAGCTTTTATTTCAAGTTTTATTTCAGCTTTTAGTTCCTGGCATGTTTCTTTCATAGATTTGTTCATCTCTTCCAATTTTTTGTTTGTATTTTCTTCTATTTCTTTAAGGCTTTTTTTCATATCTTCTTTTAGAGCTTCGATGATCATCAAAAAGGAATTTTTGGTGTTGCTTCCTTCTGTTTCCTCTTCATTGCTCAGTTCAAGTCTTGTATTTGTAAGATCGCCACTCTCTTCTGGAGTTACTATGTTGTCCTTTGCATTATTATGTAATTTTTTGCCCTGACGTTTGCCCATGGCTTCCATGGTTCACGATTAGAGGGCTCCTGGTCAGTTGTGGCACTTGGATTTGTGTGCCTCCTGTCACCTCTCTGGTCAGGGTCTGAGTCTGTCCTTCATAGACCCCTGCAGATGTTGGCTTGCTCAGTTCGGGGTACTGGTGGGTAGCCGTGCAGCTTCCCTCAGCAGGAGCTGCGGGTCTGCGGGTCTGATGACCTGCAGAGTTTATCCACCCCTGCTCCAGAGTGCGCTGGGACTCTGCAGACAGCACTTGGTCTTGCTAGCGGAACCGGAATCTATTGGGAATCACTCTTGGTCCAATAGAGCCTTACAAATTGTAAGTCTCAAGGAGGCTGTTGGTGCAATAGGTGCTGGTAAACTGTGAGTTTCATGGAGCTGCTGAGATCCTCTCTTGATTCAATAGGTTCCAGAAAAATGTGGGTCTCAAGTAGCCACACAGTTGTTGAGATATGGAATAGATTTGGGATTGGGGTGGGATTTGAAGGTGGGAGTGTCATACCAACTGGTGTGTTAATGGGAAGTTCTGGTCCCCTGGGAGTAGAGGATCAATAGGTGGGAGTGGTGATCCAAGCAAGGGTTATGCCTTGAGGCCTAGGTCATGGAGACCAGGTTCTCTGGCTGGGCTGGGTGAAGTGTCACTCACCTCTTGATTCAGTAGGTGCTCAGGCACTGTGTGTATCAGGTAGTCACTGAAGTCACTGGGTGATGGAACAAATTTGGGTCTGGGGAGGGATCTGTAGATGCAGTATCCAACAAACTGTGGTTTTAATGGGAGTTCTGATCTGCAGGGGTGATCCTTGTTGACCTGGAAATAGGGGAGCAATGAGTGGGAATGGTATTCCTTGGGTTGTGCCCATAGGCCTAGGTCATGGAGGCCAGGTTCTCTGGCTTGGCTGGGTGAGGTGTCACTCAATTCTTGATCCAATAGGTGCTGAAAAACTGTGGGTTTCACAGAATGGAGTCAGTGAGACCACTGGATGATGTGATGGTTTGAGGGTTGGAACAGGATTTGTAGAAGGGGGTTTCCAACAAATTGGGGTTTTAATGGGGAGTTCTGGCCTGCTACAGTTTTCAATGACAGCCTGAAATAAGGGGAGTATGAAGGAGGTGGTGTTCCAGTGATAATTTTTGTATATAATTGCAAAATTTTGCAATATTACATGTCCTATATACAAGGTATATAGCTATAGAAAAAGTGAAAATAAAACATTATTAACTACATTTCCTGTCCTAGTTACTGCTTTGATGACATAAAGAGACACCGCTGCCAAAATAATTTATTAAAAAAAGCATTAAATTTGAGGCTTGTTTACAGTTTTAGAAGGTGAGTCCATAACCACAATGACAGGAAATGTAAGTGCAGATGGGCAGTTGTGGTTAGCATTTCCTGTGGGGAGCATTTGCTGCGAACTTACATGTGTTCTACAAACAGGAAACAAAAAGGGGAGGGTAAGAGAGGAAGAAAGAGGAAGGGAGAGGAGGGGAAGGGTCTGTTGTGCCTTTTGAAATCTCAAAGCCAAACCCCACTGGCACTCTTTCTCCAGGAAGGCCACACCCCCTTAATACTTCCAAAACAGTTCCACTAACTGAAACATTGAAATATATAAGCATATCAGAGCCATTCTCATACAAAGTACTACATTTCCTAAAATAAAATTGGAGCAGGCATATTAGAATCTGGAGAAGTATTACTGCTCAATTAGGGAGAGATGGAGCATAAAAAGTTTATGAAGATTATATTTCAAGACTGAGTTGAACCAATTTTTAATTAGTTCCATAAAATGGGATAGGGTTTCCCTAAGTCTGTTATAACTGTAGTTTTATTAACTCCTTGACCTTACATTCTGAAGAAGAAGGATGTGGAAGGTGTTCTTATAGACAATTTCCTACTTTGCTATTCTCATGGAGGCAACTCTGGATTGAGATTAGAAACATGGAAGATATAATTACAAGGCATTGTTAAAAAATATAGTTGTCCATTTGAGTTCTTTGGAAGGACACCACTTGAATGTTCTATTATTTTGTAATTTATTATTTATCTTATGTTTCAGGCAGAGTCAGAGCTGAACAGTCACTATGAGATGCTTTAACTCTCCAAAAGCAAAAACATAAGGTACTTCATTCAAAAACTAACAGCTAAAACATCCACAGAGAGAATGACCGAGAGGTGGGTGGGGGGAAGGGAGTTTAAACAAGGGGATACATGGATAAAAATATAACTTTATTTGTAATAAAAAACCCAGAAAAAGAAACCAAAAATATCCACAGAAAATCTCATGCACTGGAACACTGCCATGTTTTGTGTCTATAAAGTACATTCTTGAACACCTAGTGTCTCCCTGACACAAGAATATGACTGTCATGCTCCAGAGGAGGGGACTGGAGCTCAGCCTACAGTGTTCAAGGTCACACTTAGAAGAAACTGCAGCTGGTGGGTGGAATGTGAAATATATGGATGTTCAAAATTCCCAACATTTGATATAGACATATATTAAGAAATTTGGTTTTGCAACAAATAATCAATAAAGACAGCCTTGAATAGAAGAAGTGTGTGCCTGATCCATGATACTTCTTTTATTGTGAAGGGCTGGTTTCTTCTTTTACACAATCATTCTCATTCAAACTGACCCTAAATAGTAAAACTGTGTCTATAATATACATGGTAATGAAGTAGTTGTGGGTAAAAACAAGTAAGATTATGCTCCTGCTCCAGTAAAACCCAAACAGGAAAAATATGAAAAGACATCATTTCTGATGGAGATAATTTTTAATGTTGAAGGAGCTCACACACTGATGCAGACACCATGGGACACAACATCCAGCCATGGCTCTAAAGTTTAGGACAAGTGATTGCATGAGGATGGTCTGTGGAGGTGAGGTGGAACTGAGATCTTCAGCAGAATAAGTGTATGTGGACATTTGCATGCTACCCTGAGGCAGCAGAGCTGTCTGGACATGGTTCCTGGGCTGTGCTCATAGGAATCATTGCTCTACTTTCCTCCTCAGCCACTGGTTGTTACCACAGAAGATGGATAGGAACAGCAGACTCCACACCAATTCCAACTTAAGAAGCACCTTTTTCTCTGAAATTGGCATTGGAATCTCAGCTAACAGCATCCTTCTTCTATTCCACATTTTCAAGTTCTTTTCTGGGCACAGACCCAAGCCCACTGACCTGCCCATTGGTCTCTTGGCCCTAATCCACCTACTTATGCTACTGATCATGGCATTCATAGCTACAGACTTGTTTATTTCTTGGAGGGGATGGGATGATATTACATGTAAAACCCTTGTCTACTTTTACAGAATTTGTAGAGGTTTCTCCCTTTGTACCACCAGCCTGTTGAGTGTCCTCCAGGCTATCATCCTCAGTCCCAGAGGCTCCTTTTTAGCAAAGTTCAAGCATAAATCTCCCTATCGCATCTCATGTGCCCTTCTTTTCCTGAGTATCTTCTACATGTTCATTAGCAGTCACCTCTTGGTATCAATTATCGCCACACCCAATTTGACTTTGAAGAACTTTATGTATGTCACCGAATCCTGCTCTATTCTACCCATGAGTTACCTTGTGCAAAGTACATTTACCACATTGCTGGCCATCAGGGAAGCTTTCCTGATCAGTCTCATGGTCATCTCCAGTGGGTACATGGTAGCTCTCCTGTTCAGGCACAAGAAGCAGACCCAGCATCTTCATAACACCAGCCTTTCTTCAAAAGCATCTCCAGAGCAAAGGGCCACCCTAACCATCCTTATTCTCTTGAGCTTTTTTGTACTGATGTCCATTCTGGACAACATTATTTCCTGCTTAAGAACGATGTTCCTGAATGATCTAACATCTTTCTATATCCAACTCTTTGTGGTCCATATCTATGCCACAGTCAGTCCTTTTGCATTTATGTGCACTGAAAAACATATAGGTTACATGTCGAGGTCCATGTGTGAGAGTGTGATAAATGTTTGAATATGTATTGATGGGCAAGACCATTAACAAAGAGCCAATGTGTTGGCATTAGAACTGTCTATTATGGCATAGTGTCTATGTGCTTTTGTGAACATGAAAATGTGATCTTTTGTGAACATGAAAATGTGATGTTGTAGTTTTTTCTTGAAATTATGTATCTTAACTCTTGTGATGGTAAACATACTACAGAAAATGAAACCACATTCTTTTTGACATAGAATAAGGGATCTATAACAATTAGTCTTTAATGAAGTCTTGTGAGGTAGCTCTTACACATCATAGCTTGGTATAACCCATACTTACTTTTAAATATGTGACCAGTTTTAACACTTTTCAATATTTCAACTTCCTCTGTTATATCTATTTTTACAAATTAAAAAAGAAAACATTTCTTGTCATAAAAAGTCATATGATCCAAAAAAGGAATTACATACCAAAATTTCAAAACAGAAATATGTGCAAGGAACCACATTGTTGTTGACTATTATTTTCACTAGATAGAGATGTGTTACATTTGCTTATGCTGCATTTGTTTTACCTTGCCTACCTAAGGCACCCGATTGGCCAGTAACTAGGCAGAAGAGGGATAGCCGGGGCTGGTGGGCAGAGAGAATAAATAGGAGGAGAAACCTAGTCTGGAAAAAAAAAGAATAAGAGAAGAAGAAAGGAGAGAATGATGGACATGGCTGGGGCAAGAAGTCAGACAAGAAGGAACAGTGAAGGTAAGATACACAGCAGAAAGAAAGGTGATAACTGAGGCAAAATGTAGATAAAGAGAAACAGGTTAATTTACATTAAAAGAGCTGGCTAGGAAAGAACTAAGCTAAGGCAGAGCATTCAAAACTAATAAGAAATCATTTTGTCATGATTTGGGAGATGGTTGGTAGCCCAAAAGAAAAAGCCTGATACACCTCACTGTGACTTGTACAGCAATGCTAACAATGATAGGATTTAAAAGTATGAAAGATGGAAACAACTGTCAAGCTATTAGAACATATGACCAAAACACAGCCTCTGCAGGGCGTGGGATATTGTTTAATTTTAAAATGCAAGGCAACTCCAGTGCCAGGTGCTGTGGTTTGGAGCACTGAAAAACAGGAACTAGCCACACCATACTGATCAGGTCCCTTGAGGTTCAAGACTTCCACCCTTCTGTTTACACTGTAAATGTCTTGTGGTAAATTCTGTTTCTTGGGCAAACATTTCGGCTTACGTGGCAAAATCTATTAAGGAAACTTAATAAGCAGATCAAATATGTGTCACTCTAGATTCCTATGTGGGGGACACTGGAACACAGTGGCCATTAAAATTTTGGTTTAAATTAATTGAGGGCTTGTCAGGTCTGTCTGTCAGACCATCCCTGATATAGGGAGTGTGGATGGAGAAATATCAGAGACAGATGAACTAGAAGGGGACAGAGGAGTTGGAGTATGAAGGACTCTTGGTCAATACTGGCCTCCCTGAATTTATTTCTCAGGTTCTTCTTATATCCAAAGCAGTGGGTGCAAAAGACCTCTTCCTCTAAAAGACAACATGGTTCGAAGCACAGAGAAGTGTAAACACCTCCTTAATTCTCAAAACTTCTAGTAATCATGCCTTACAGCAAAACATCAATTATGTAGCTAGAATGTTCACAGGGCATCTTTATAAATTTTTTTGTGTTTAGTAAATTTTGTTTTTTTTAATTTTTAAATTGTTTTTTGAAAATCATATCAAATTTTATAATAAAGCCAAATATTCAGAACATATTAAAAAAATCCATACAGAAATAAAACTTCTGTTTTCTCTAAAATACATGAAACATAAAAAATAAAATCTAAAGCTTCTCAAGCCAGGTTAGGCTCAGCTACAGTTAAAGAAAGCACAGTAGGTCGCAGCTCATGCCCATGAATGCACTATGGCCACCACAAACTTCTGCTAAGCAACCCTTCTACAGACAAACCAGAAGTTTTGTTTTGTGTGTGTGTGTGTGTGTGTGTGTGTGTGTGTGTGTGTGTGTGTGTGTGTATTTTAAATCACTTTATTCACCCATCACCTTTCAGTGAAATGAGAATGTTTTTTCTTAAAGTCCACTAATGAATGAGTACATCCCTGTTTATTCATTTGGGTTTGTGAGACCTCACTCAGGAAGATATTCTCCAAGTCCATCCATTTGCCTGCAAATTTTAGGATATCATTTTTTCATATTACTGAGTAGTACTCCATTGTGTAGATGTACCACAGTTTGTTAACCCATTCCTTGGTTGATGGGCATCTAGGTTGTTTCCAGGTTCTTGCTATTACAAATAAAGCTGCTATGAACATAGTTGAGCTGATGCTTATGGGGTGTGAATGTGCATCTTTAGGGTATATGCCCAATAGTGGTATTGCTGGACACTTGAGGAGAGTGATTTCCAATTTCCTGAGAGATCATCATACTGCATTCTAGAGTGGCTGAACCATTTTACACTCCCACCAACAATGGAGGAGTGTTTCCCTTGCTCCACAACGTCTCCAGCATAGGTTATCATTTGTGTTTTCGATCTTAGCCATTCTGACAGGTGTAAGGTGGTATCTCAAAGTTGTTTTGATTTACATTTCTCTGATAACTAAAGATACTGAGCACTTTTTCAAGTGCCTTTCAGCCATTTGTAATTCTGCTGAAAAGAATCACTTTTTAGTTCTGAACCCCATTTTTTGATTGGGTTATTCAGGGTTTTGGGCTATAGTTTCTTGAGTTCTCTATCTATTTTAGATATCAGTCCTCTGTCACTTGTAGGGTTGGTGAAAATCTTTTCCCATTCTGTAGGCTGTCATTTTGTTTTAATGACTGTGTCCTTTGCCTTACATAAACTTCTTAGTTTCAGGAGATCCCACTTACTTATTATTGTTCTTAGTGTGTGTGCTACTGGTATTATATTTAGGAAGTGGACACCTCTGCCAATGCATTGGAGGGTATTTCCCACTTTCTTTTCTATCAAGTTTAGTTTAGATGATTTTATGTTGTGGTCTTTGATCCACTTGGATTTGAGTTTTGTGTAGTGTGATAGGTTTGGATCTATTTGCATTTTTCTACATACTGCCACCCAGGTATGCCAACACAATTTGTTGAAGATACTATCTTTTTCCATTGAATATTTTTGGCCTCTTTGTCAAAAATCAGGTATTCATAGGTGTGTGGGTGAATGTCTGGGTCTTCAAGATTAAATAAAAAAAATCAGTAGCCCTTCTATACACTAAAGACTAACAGATTGAAAAAGAAATAAGGGGAATATCACCCTTTATTACAGCTGTAAATAGCATTAAGTACCTTGGTGTAACTATAACCAACAAGTAACATATCTGTTTGATAAAAACTTTAAATCACTGAAGAAAGAAATTGAAGAGGATATCAAAAAATGGAAAGACCTCCCATGCTCCTGGATAGGTAGGGTCAACATAGTAAAAATGGCACTTAGTAAAAGCAATCTACAGATTCAATGCAATTGTCATCAAAATCCCAACACAATTTTTTACAGACCTTGAGAGAACAATGCTCAATTTCATTTGGAGTAACAGGAAAGCCAGGGTTGCCAAAACAATTTTACCCAACAAAAGAAACTCAGGAGGCATTACCATTCCTGACTTCAAGTTATATTATAAAGCTACAGTTTTAAAAATAGCCTTGTACTGCCCTAAAAACGGACTTGTGGATCTTTGTATGTTTTGTGAGTTCCCTCCTAATAAAAGAGACATTATCTTCATGCAGTTACAACAGCATTCTCTCTAGACTCTGTGAAGTTCAGTTGATAAAGGATTCAATTAAAACAAGAACCCAAGTTCAGATATCCAGCAGCCACATAACACCAGACAATGGGCACCAAGCATCTTTCATCACAGAGTTCTTATGGGCAGAAAGGAAAGGAATGCCCAATATCCACTATAGCTAGCCTGTCCCACACCATGGAGATGACAAGAGACCTAATCTTAAACCAAGTGGAAATTCTGGTCCAGCATAGCAGGCAGAACTCTTACTACTACATACCATGAAACATAGGTACCTGAATTCATAGACACACACACACACACACACACACACACACTCAAGTTAAAAAGTGACAAGAGTCTAAATACACCAGAATGTATTTGTTCAATAATAAAACCTTTGACAAACATGTCCCAAGTACTCATTTGATGACTGCTCTGCGCTGGTCCAAATCTTGTTCTCATTCTCTCCTGGGAAAGTAAAGCTCTTGCTGGAGATCCTGCCAGGGCCATGTACTTCTCAGCTCTGACACTCAGCCACATAGGCAGCTCCAGTGTTGTAACATCTGAATGAAGTTTCCTGTGAATGTACAACTCCAAATATAAAGAGCAGATCAGACATGAAAGTTTTTGATATTAACCAATGCTACAAAGCCATGGAATTAAAGTATGCCTTTATATTAGACATGAATACCAATCCTGTCACATGTGTGTTTCACACAGGTGACAGTACTGTGTGTCACTCAATGTTTTAAAAGATCAATTCACAGAAATTTGGCTGCACGAAACTCACATTCTGTATCTAGAAAAGTCACTGCTTACACTAAAATCACCAGTTTTTAGACTTTTTACTGAAGAAAGTAACTCAAATATTGATGATTTGGAGAAGGCCAGCTGGAGAAAGATTAGGTTACATTTCCTATTTGTTTAATAAATCATGTTGTCTGATATCAGATCACATGTCAACAAAATGAAATGGAATTTAACCACTACAAGTACTTAAATGACAAGAGTGATACTGAGAGCAGAGGAATGAATAGAGTCCTAGGCCCAGTGGCCTCAGCCTAGTTAGCATTGACCAGAATACTAATGCCTCCTCTGTCCTACAAAGGGTATTAGAAAATGTAGCTTTATGTTCAGTCAAAAGCCAGAGCAGCTCTATCATCTCAGTAACTTATATTTCTTACCACAGCTTTGTCTGTAGTGATAACAACCACACATACTCTCTGAGAGAAGCTTTTATAGTGCCCACTATGGACCTTACACACAGATTCCTGCAAGGTATTCTCTGTCGGGGATACACAAAGTCAGAACTCCTCAGGATTACTATTGGAGCACTCACTGAGAACAAAGCACCTAATATCTACTATTTTCTTAATCTCACAACACTTTGGGAATGAGCACTGTCCTCCTCACCTGTCATATTAGTAATGGATACTGTAACAGGCTGCATATCTGTTCATGGCTCCATTATTATGGTCTTCTGTTCTCCAATAAATAGATTTCTCAGATAATGCAGTAAGCCAGATCAAGTGAAATTGAAAAAGTAAAAGAATAAGTTTGTTTTGAACAAGGCAATTTCTGGAGAGATCTTTAGCCCCAGAGAAGGAGGTGGAAGAAGGGGCAGGAGAAATCATGTGGACAAACTAAAGCAGGGCACTTATGTCCCCTGTAGGTGAAGGTGATGATGTGTCAGCCACAGGCTGGATTACATGTGCCCAATTATAACAGTTTGTGTGGGGACTTGGTCCTCTGGCACTTCAGGGGATGAGCTACCACAGCCACCAAAAATGTGGAACAGGGATTTTTGGCCATTTTATTTGTTGGAGATTCTCTGAGAGGTGGAGTTTGGAGAGATGAGAATAAAACTTTTGCACGATGGAGCTGGAACTTCCACCTGAGCTCTATTTTGGAGAGGCCACTTTATGTCCACGCTGACTGATTCCATCCAGTACTCCAAGTACTAACAGCTGCACTCTAGGATCTCTCTGAAAACTTCCACGAGACATAATATCTCTGCAAGAAGTACTACTCTCCACAGCATCTTATTTAACCAAAGGTGGTAGATTGTGGTGATATATCTTATATTTAATAAAATCATCTGAAATATCAGAGGACAGAATCATCCACAGTGAAGCATAGAGGGTCAGAGAGTGGTAACTCACGCCTTTAATTCCAACACAGGGATGGTGGTAACTCATGACTTTAATCCCAGTGAGGGAAAGACTGAGTCACCTACACCTTTAATCTCATGACTCAGAAGATAAAGATCTTTCTGTGTTTCCATGAGTTCAAGGCCTAACTAGTAAACAATAGTAGCTCACACTTTAACCCTAACTCTAGGGTTATGATGCAGAGTTGAACCCATACATGAAACAACTGAGAGAAAAAGGTATTTAAGGCAGGCATAGGCAGACACGGTGGTATAATGTTGAAGTGACAAGGCAGGTTGAGGACTCGTGAAAATACTTTCATTCTGAGAAGTTGGCTGGTTGAGAATTGACTGTGGTCTGTTTTCTTTCTCTGATTTTCAGCTTTTCGCAATATCTGGCTCTGAGTTTCCACTAAATACCAACTAAAACTTGTGATTCACTTGGCATCTAACTTTTGAGGCATGTATTCCCAAAAAAACCACTTGCTGGCCAGAGCAACACGTAGCCAGAAAAGTAATTACCAGCTTGCTAGACTTTCTGTTCTGAGTTAGCCTCCAGGCTTATGCAGTGCCAGTCACTTGTGTTTTTCCTTCACTTTCATCTAGGTAAGTTTTCCAGACAGTGGCTTCCTTCCCCTGGTAGGCTATGTGGTTTTTTTCTCTTTTTGTACCCCACCTTGGGCAGCCACCACACTTGGTGGCTGCTCCACTTCACAGTTATCTGAATTGTCACTGACAAGAAGTTTGGTGAATAAATAAGATTTTCTTTTTTTTTTTTTATGAGGGCTTGAAAGGAGAAAAAATATAATAATTAAAATATAATCACATCAAATTCATTCATATGAATTTATATAATCATGTAATTAATACAAAATTACATAATACCAATTAACTATTCTAAAATAAATTTTCTTTATAAATTAATTTTAGTTTTTGGTTTGCATACCTATTTTATATATAATGTATTAATGTCATGTAAAATTTTCTAGAGCAAAATGCAGTCCTAAATAGAAAGCTCTGATCAGCATGTCAAGATGACATTTTCTTGAACTCTAAAAGTTTCTCTTAAGTTTTAAAATTAAATAAATGATCTACTAAGATTATTCTCTTTCAAAATTGTTTTGGCTATTCTGTCTTCTGTTTAAGAGTAACTTGCCACTTTCAATAAAAAGACCTCCTGAGATTTTGAAAGAAATTTTGTTGAATCTATAGGAAAGTGTGGAGAAAACTCCTTCTCATAAATATTAGAACTTTCAATACATTAATTTGGTGTAACTCCCATTTTTTGGCTCCTTCGATTCCTATCACAATTATTGCAATTTCTTTTTGTTTTTATTTTTACTGAACTCTTTTTATTTATTTATTTATTTATTTTCCTTCTTTATTTTGTATTTATCAAAAAAAAAACACAGTAAAAAGAATTTAAAATGTGGAAGAGTTAACAATAACTATACAGAGGATAAGAATGATAAGCATGGCTTATCAAGGGAAGAAATACAAATAAGATTGCTACACCTATATTTTCTTTGTGTTCATCTTTCCCTCTGAATTTTTTTTTTCCATCCCTGTA
>PVIH01030592.1:0-11975 GCA_004025045.1 Sigmodon hispidus | reverse complement strand
CATGAGGGAGTTTGATCTGTAATTATCTTTCTTTGTTTCATCTTTGTGTGGCTTGTGTTTCAGGGTGAATTTGGCCTCATAAAAAGAGATTGGTAGAGTTCCATCAATTTCCACTATATGGAATAATTTGTTGAGTATTGGTATTAGTTCTTTTTTTAATGTCTAGTAGAATTCCATAGTAAAACCATCAGGATCTGAGAATTTTAATTTGGGAGACTTTTAATAGCAGCTTCAATTTCCCCTGGTGTTATAGGGAAGTTTAGGTCTTCAGTCTGTTCTTGATTTACTTTTAGTAATTGGTAATTGTTCAGAAAGCTGTCTATTTTGGGGGGTTTCCATTTTAGTAGAGTATAGATTTTATGAGTATAGATAATTCTGTGAATTTCTTGGGTGTCTGTTGTTATATCCTCCTTTTCATTTGTAATTCTGTTAATTTTAATCCTGTCTCTCTGTCTCTTTGTTCATTTGTATAAGGTTTTGTCTATCTTGTTGACTTTATCAAAGAACCAACTTTTCTCAATTCATTGATGTTTCATTTTGTTCTCTTTGTTTTATTCTACTGATTTCAGTACTAAGTTTGATTATTTCCTACCGTCTAATCATTCTAGTTGAGTTTGCTTCACATTGTTCTAAAGCCTTCAGCTGAGTTGTTAGGTCTCTTTTGTGAGCTTTCTCTTGGTTTTTTATATAGTTATCTAATGCTGTGAATTTTCCTCCTAACACTGCTTTCTTTCATCGTGTACCATAACTTTGGGTATTTTGTGGATTTATTTTCTTTAATTTTTAGAAAGTCTTTGATTTCTTTTTTAACTTCTTCCTGACCCAGAGGTGGTTCAATATAGAGCTGTTTGGTATCCATGAGTTTGTAATCTTTCTGTGATTTTTTTTTTTGCTGTTGAATTATAACTTTAGGCCATGGTGGTTTGATATGATGATACAAAGGGTTATTCCCATTTTTCTGTGTCTATTGATATTTGCCTTAATACCATGCATTTGGTCAATTTTAGAGAAAGTTCCATGGGGTCTGTGCCTCTGTGATGAGGTACCTGCCTTGAAGGCAGGGCCCGGACATCTGTGATGTGTCCCCTGGGTTTGCTAAGAAAGGCTTCTTTCTGCCCTGGTATAGGGAAGGCCTGTCTATGTGGTCAAATTTGAGAATGTGTCTCTGCCCTGGGGGTTGTGGTCCCCAGGGTGCCAAGAGCTGGAACTTGCTCACCTTCCCCACTGCACTGAACCTTGGATCTTCACTTTCTGAAGCTGCCTAAGTCCCACTCTTTCTCAAAAAACACAGGATCATGCTGTTCAGAAAGCAACTATCAACTTTTGTCAGCTTGGTAGAATTGAACAATTAGATCCTTCTGAAAGGTGAGAGCTAGATTTCAAGTTCATTTTATAAACCCTGATTGGTAATACTAATATAACTAAAACTCTTATGTCTTTTTGTAATTTATATGAGCTTCAGAGAATCATAGAATTTGGATCCACCTCACAGAAGCCAAGAGGATTCCAGGTAAGTAGAGCCTAAATTTTTCTCACTGGTCTGTTCCTAAAGATGATACTTTTCTTTTCTGGTTTAGGGACTCCTGCCTTTTCCAAATTATTAAGACTGGGTCCAAAATTTAAATTCTAACCTTTGTTCTTAGTTTTAAAGTATCTTTTTCCCACTGGTCTGTTCCTAAAGATGATACTTTTCTTTTCTAGTTTAGGGACTCCTGCCTTTTCCAAATTATTAAGACTGGGTCCAAAATTTAAATTCTAACCTTTGTTCTTAGTTTTAAAGTATCTCAACAGATTACCGCTTGAATAGGAGCTCTGGATTTGCTGGAAGCTTGTAGACTAGTCCTACCAATGTGGGTTGATTCTTGCCTCTGCAACTGGGTCACACAACTACATGCCCTGAGAGAAGCCCTGAAGGTCAGTTCCTTCACTAGCTTCTCTACCGTTTTGGACCATTACAACAACACCCCAGTGTCAGATTTAAGCAGTAATATGGAGAAACAACGCCTGTTATCCCCTGCCCATAACAGGTTGAAATGCCAAGTTAAAAGGAAAACTTCTAGACAAGTCTTTTGTTAGAGGCCAAAATGTCCACTAAAGGCTAGAGTTTGGCTTTGTAAGTCAGGTCCCAGCTGCTTCTGTGAGACCTTGCAGATCAGTTTGGGCCTGCAATTATGGGCACAAGATCATCTTCCAGATAGTCTACTCCTATGAGCATATTGCCAGAGACCCATTATTAGGACAGTAACTGAAAAGAAAATGGGGCAATGAAGAGACTAAAATTAGTTCCAGAAACCCCATTTTGTATTCTACTAGCTATAGAGACAAACTAGAGTTCAGTGTCACATTCCTGGCAGGGGCTTGCCCAGTTCCAAGAAAGAAAGAGTTAATCCTATTTAAGGACACATGGAGGGTCCACCCCTCAGGCAGTAAAAACCTGTCAGCCACACCACCCAGGTGGAGTCCAGGAATGTTAAACTGTAAAAACTCCTAAATTCATTGAGGACAGCTGGCAGGTGCTAGGATTCTGGCTCCCCAGTCTTAAGTAAAAATAGCTAACCAAAGTGTCAGTAGACAGAGGTTTTAGAAAAACACAGGGTCAACTGTTTATGTCGTGAGCATGCTCAAAGCACTGCTTATAGACTATTTTTTCTATAGTCTTCTGTATGAGAAAGACACGTAGTAGCTTTCAGAAATTCTAAGAGTTCTCTGATGTTCTTACAGTGTTTGAAAATTCACAATCCCAGGTTGTAGGTGAAAAATTTAGTCTTTTCCTTCATTAGAACAAATAAATTAGCAGGTGCATACAAACCTAGGGAGAGGTGGTGGGGTGGTGGTAGATTCAGTACTGAAAGGAGATGACCTATCAATCCAGGTGGAGACAAGGAAGAAACTTAAATGCTCATTGCTAAGTGAAAGCAGCCATCCAGGAAAGGTTGCAGGCCTTTGATAAAAATTAGTCTATGACCAAGGTCAAAAGATCAGAAATTGCAAAGGAGTGGAGAGGGACAGACAGTGAGGAGTTGTAGAGAAGGATGACTAAGCATCGCTAACACTAAAAACACAGTGTTTTTAGGAAAGTGAAATGCTTTTGTTGATACTGTAAATATGAATCCATACCATTAGGCATCTGTCGGAATCATGGAACATTTAACACCAACAATGGGCCCCATCATAAGCCATAGAGTCAGAGCCTTTATGGTGAATTAGTGGACTCACAGATTATAACTAATGTGCCCTCCTGGTGGGGGATGTTAGTAGTAGCAGAGTCTGTACATATGAGGAGGGAGAGAATATATGGGTCTCTCCACTCAATTTGTCTGTGCACTTTAATTATAAAAAGAAAATCTACTAAAATTCTTCTAAGTAATAATCATTGCCAAGATATAATCCCCAAATAGGATGAATCTAGTTTATTTGAGATGACTAATAATAAAGGAAATGTGTGCTCAGTCTGTAGTCCCTCCATTAGCTGTTTCTGCTTTCCAGATGGGCTGGGAAAGCCTCTGGAGATAGTTGTACAGCACGAGATCTGAAGGGGCAGAAACCAAAGTCACACTATGACCTTATCACTCCAGTATGACTTAGGTGACAAATATGGGTATGATGCAGGGTGTGGGCTGAGACCCATCACTTACTACTTCCACTTAGATCTCATGATACCCAGTGAGGCACCTCTATTATCCCACTCAAGGAGAAACTAAGGCATAGGACAGGTATGTAGCAGGTAGCCGTGGGTGTGCTTCCAGCCTGGGCAGAGTGGTTCATGCTCAGAGTTCTCTGTGTAGCTAAAAGTCCTCTTCATTAGTTCACTAGGCTGTGACTCAGACTTGTAGCTTGGACTGAGACCACAGCACATCAGACTTGGAAAATATTTGTAGGGACAGTGATTCCTTTCCAGTTTTGGGTTTTTGTTTGTTTGTTTTTGATTAGAGGCTTCACATAGAAGGAAAGATTTATTCTTCCTGTTTGTATTTACTTTTTAAAAATCTTTTAATTGAAATAGCTTTTTTTTTACTTTTTTCTTCCCTCTAGCCCCTCACAGCCATCTTCCCTCAATCCCTTCCCATTTCTCCCACTCAAGTTGATAGCCTTATTTTCCTTGATTATTATTGCTATATATGTATGTATGTGTATGCACAAATCTCTCTATATAAGCACAACTTGCTGAGTCTGCTTTTGTTGGTGTATATATGGTTTTAAGACTGATAACTTTGACTTTGCATTAGACAACCAATAAGGGGCTCATCCTTGGGAGAGGCTAATTCTCATTCTCCCAGTAGTCATTAATTGTTTATAGTTCTTTTCTAGGGGTCAAATCCCAAGAAATGGGTTCCTTTCCACATTCACATGATGACTGATACTGTCACTGCTCTGGTCTCTTCTGTCCAGCCATTTCATGGAGAATCTGCTTCATGGCACTTTAAAAAATTCTGCCTCTTTCAATCTCTCAGCCTGCTCTTCAGTGATGCTTTCTGAGCCATAGATACTGGGGCTATGATGTAGATGTGTCTGTTGGGACTGAGTTCTCCATGATCTCTTACATTGCATCCGGTTGTGGGGTTTTGTCTCTGTTCTCTATAAAGACATGGTTTTTTGATGAAAGGTAGCAGCTATACTTATCTGTGGGCATAAGCATGGGATTTACAATATAGTAAGCAACTATGCCAGTCTAACAACGTGGCAGTCAGAGATTCATTCCTAAGGTGATGGGCTCTCTAACTGGATAGGTTTCCAGTACTAGGCATGGTTTTTCATCTGCTGAATGGACTTAAGTGAAGTCAGGCAGCTATTGGTTGCCACCAACATAATTCACAGAGTATTACATCAGTTCAGGCAAGTGTTTAGATGGTTCTTAGGAGCAAGATTACATCTTGTCCCTGATAAATCTACCTGTGTGGCACTAAGAGACCTCACCTAAGTTTAAGTACTGTTGTGAACAGTGACCAGTGTATTTCAAGTCACTAGAGCTCACTGGAGTCATCTTGGAACAAAGCAGTAGGTTCAAGGACTGGGAAAACAGCCTTATATGTTTATAAATAACCACAAATGACTAGTTCTTGTCATGGTCTTGGGTTTATTCAAAATCCACAGATGAAGAGAAATGATTTTTCTTGTCTTTCCCTTCAGCTGGATTCTGCTGTTTTTTGTTTGCCACAACTGCATTATTTAACATAACATGCAAATGTCAAGGAATGAGAAGTAGATGATGGATGAGCTTCACCCAGTATTAGTGTGCTTTATATTTCTCTTTCTTCATTGCTATGCCAGTCATTTTTCAACGTAAGAAATCTTAAACCCTGGGTTGCATACATTATCTTCTTTCCAAAAGTGTCTTTGAATTTTTGTACTGACAGAAATGATTCCTGCTATGCCCATCAGAAATTCATCCCTAGTCATACTATAAAGTCTGACCAGATTCTGTGGAGGAAAAATTATGAATCACTTTAACCTTTAATACAAATTGTAGAAAGCCTATGGAACTTTCTTTTTAAGCCATGAATTGATTTCAAATATAAATTTAATATACTATTAAAATATAGGTGAGTTAAAGGTTAATATATTTAGTGTAAATCTGTTTGAAGTCATTATTCGGGAAATTCATTATGAATTCACTTTGGGAGTTTCTCAGAGTCAGGAAAGGGCAGAACCTCTTTTTTAAAAGAGTATATTTTGCTTGGTCACATTAAAGATGAATCTTCATGGGTTAATTGTGGAGAGAAAGAAGTCAGCTATACATATATATATCCTTGTACAGGTCTTTGAAGCAATGAGGAACTTTACTTTTTAGGCCAAGCTGTTTAGGCATCTAGTCTCCAGTTTTCTCAGTGCCAGGGCTACAGGTGTATGTAGACTTGCTGAGGATTTTTATGTGGGTGCTGAGGATTTCAATTTGGTTCCTCATGCTTGCACAGCAAGTGTTTTTGCCCATTGAGTCACTGTTTCTGTCCTCATTTCATTTAAATTGCTAGCAGTATGACATGTCAGCATGGGAAGGATGTCTAACTAGAAAACAGATTTAAAAGCACACCATTCAAGAACTTGGAGATGATTGCTGTTAACTGACAGCTTTACAGAAGCTAGAATCTCCTAAGAGATGACTCCCTGTGTTGGTGTCACACGTGAGAACAGCCACACACTACCAGTGCCACACTAGAGTTTGTTCAGCAAGGTCACTAGGCAAGTACAAGGGAAGAGAAGCAGAAAAGACCTAATAAGCATCTCCTTACAAGAGACCAGGTGGGCACAGATTTACATAGCCTCCATCATCGGAGTGTTCTGCAGACACCATGTTGTGGGTTTATCATTTGACTGCTATGTGCCAGAAATTCTTACCTCACCTGGTATCAAGTCAGGTTATTGGAATGGCATGTATACCACATAGCTGCTTCATGCCAGGAATCCTTACACTCTGGTTATGTCTTTGTGAAATTATCTTGATTATGCTAGCTGAAGGGAAAAGACCTAACCCTAACCCTAACCCTAACCCTAACCCTAACCCTAACCCTAACCCTAACCCTAACCCTCCACAGCAGAACCCTACTTCAGCCTTCACCTCTGAAACCCACCAAAACCCGGCTTCACCTCCTCAGCTCCTCTGCACTCATCGCTCCTGTCCTAGCCATCTATGCCACCACCACTGCACCTGCGCCTCGCCTATGCAGCCCCCCCGTTCTTCACCTCTGCAGCCACACTGTGCTCATCTCTCCTCTTCTTGCCATTTCTGCTGCCTCCACTGCACCTGCACCAGGTCTTCCTCACTGCAGCCGCCCCACACCCCTGGCTTCACCTCAGCAGCCATTCTGCACTAAACTCTGCAGTTCTTGCCAACTCTGCCACCTCCACTACACCTGCCCCCCCCCCCCCCCCCCCCCCCCCCCCCCCCCCCCCCCCCCCCCCCCCCCCCCCCCCCCCCCCCCCCCCCCCGCATTCGCCTCCACAGCCCCCAATACCCCTGGCTTCAGATCTACAACGTCGTTGGGCTCATCAATCTCCTTCTTGCTATACCCACCAACTCACCTGCACCCACCCCGCCTTCGCATTCACAGCCCCCCATCATCAGCTTCACCTCCGCAGCCCCACTGTACTCATCTCTACAGTTCTCACCAACTCCACTGCCTCCACTCCACATGCCTCCCGCCTTTGCCTCCTCAACACCACCTACCCCCAGCTTCACCTCTGCAGCCCTGCTGGGCTCATCGCTACTTTTCTCACCATATCCACAGCCTCCACTGCACCAGCCCCCGCCTTAGCCTCCACAGCCCCCCAACCACCTGCTTCACCTCCACAGCCCTGCCATGCTCATCAATCTTGTTCTTGTCATCTCTGCTGCCTCCATCCACCTGCCCCCTCATTCGCCTCCGCAGACCCCCTCCCCCCACCTCCAGCTTCACCTCCTCAGCCCTGCTGTGCTCATGGCTACTTTTCTGGCTATGTCTGCTGCCTCCACTGCACACGCCCCCGCCTTTGCCTCCATAGCCGCCCCCTACACCTGACTTCAACTCTGCAGTTATGCATAAACTCTCCAGTTCTCACCAACTCTGTCTCCCCCACTGGACCTGCACCTCGCCTCTGTAGCCCCCCACCCTCCCCCAGGCTTAACCTCAGCTGTTCTGCTGCTGTCATGGATCCCGTTCATGCCATATCCACAGCCTCTACTGCACCCGCCCCCCACCTTCACCTCCCCAACTGACCCATACCCCAGGCTTCACTTCCACAGCCCAGCCATGCTCATTGATCCTGTTCTTGCCATCTCTGCAGCCTGCACTGTACCTGCTCCCCACATTCGCCCCTGCATCCACTTCCTACCCCCACATTCGCCTTGGCAAACACCACAACCCAGGCTTCACCTCCACAGCCCTGTGGTGCTCATCTCTACAGTTCTTGCCAACTCTGCCACCTCCACTGCACTGCCCCTCTCCTTCCCCTCTGCAGCTCCCCTCACCACAGGCCTCACCTCTCCAGCTCCACCTGGCTTATCTCTCCAGTTCTAACCATCTCTGCTGCCTCCACTGCCCCAGCGCCCTGCCTTCACCTCCGCAGCTGCCCCCTACCCTTGGCTTCACCTCAGTAGCCATGCCGAACTAAATTCTGCAGTTTTTGCCACCTGTGCAACCTCCACTTCACCTGACCCCACCTTTGCCACCGCAGCCCCCAGTCCCCTGGCTTCACTTCAGGAGCTCTGCTGGGCTCATTGCTCTCCTTGCCATATCCACCAACTCCATTGCACCCAGCCCCCGCCTTCGCTCTGCAACCCTCCACCCCCATCTTCACCTCCACAGCCTGACTGCACTCATCTCTACAGTTCTCAACAACTCCTCTGCCTCCACTGCACAGGAACACTGCCTTCGCCTCCCCAGCACCGCCTACCCCCAGCTTCACCTCTGCAGTTCCACAGTGCTCATAGCTCCTCTTCTTTCCATCTCTGCTGCCTTCACTGCACCCGCGCCCCATCTTTGCCTCGGCAGCCGCCCCCACCCCTGGCTTCACCTCAACAGCCATGCTGCACTAAACTCTCCAGTTCTTGCCAACTCAGCAACCTCCACTGCACCTGTTCCTCCCCCTCCCCCGTCTCCTTAGCAGCCCCCACTACCCTGGGCTTCACTTCTGCAGCTCCACTGAGCTCATTGCTTTCCTTCTTGCCATATCCAACCCTTCCACTGCACCCACAACCTGCCTTCGCCTCCACAGCCCCCTACCACAGGCTTCACCTCCGCAGCCCCACCATGCTCATCAATCCTGTTCTTGCCAACTACGCCACCCCCACTGCACCCACCCCTGGCCTTTACCTCTGCAGCACCTCCACCCCCTGCAACCCCAGGCTTCACCTCTGCAGTTTCACCTGACTTATCTCTCCAGTTCTAACCATATCTGCTGCCTCCACTGCACTGGCACCCCAGCTTCTCCTCCTCAGCACCCCACAACCCCACTTCACCTCTGCAGCTCTGCTGCTCTCATAGCTCCCATTCTAGCCATCTTTGCTGCCTCAGGTGCACCCGCCTTTGCCTCAGCAGCGCCTCCCTAGTCTTGGCTTCACCTTGGGAGCTCTGTCTTGCTCATTGTTCCCATTCCAGCCAACTCCACTGCCAACAGTGCACCCTCCCTACCCCCCGCCGTCACCTCTGCAACCCCCCACCACACCTCTGGTTTCACCACCTCAGCCTGCTGTGCTCATAGCTCCAGTTGTTGCCATCTCCAGTGCATCCACTGCACCCCACCCCCGTCTTCGCCTCTGCAGCCCCTCCCTACCCCAGGCTTAACCTCTGCAGCTCTGCCTGCACATAGCTCCCTTTGTAGCCATCTCTGCTGCCTCAACAGCACCCGCCCCCCCCAGTCTTCACCTCTTCAGCCCTGCTACCCTAATCGCTCAGATTACAGCCATCTCTGCCACCTCTACTGCACCTGCGCCCCGCCTCCGCAGACCCCCTCCCTCCCCCAGACATCACTTCAGCAGCTCTGCCAGGCTCATTGCTCCCATTCTAGCCATCTCATTTGCCTCCACTGCACCACCCCTGCCTTCGCCTCCACAGCCCCCCATCCCTGGCTTCACTTCCACAGCTCTGCCTTGCTCTTTGCTCCCATTCCAGCCAACTCCACTGCCTCCACTCCACTACCCCCCCCCCCGCTTTCGCGTCTGCACCTCCCCACCCTTGGCTTCACCTCCTCAAAACTTATTGCTCCTGTTCTAGCCATCTCAGCAGCCTCCACTGCTCCTGCACCTCCCCTCTGCAGCTCCCCTACCCTGACTTCACCTCTGCATCCCCGCTGTGCTCATTGCTTCTCTTCTTGCCATCTCTGCTGCCTCCACTGCACCCGCTCCCCAGCCTTCTCCTCCCAGCCACCCCTAACCCTGGCTTCACCTCTCCAGCCATGCTGCACTAAACTCTCCATTTCTTGCAAACTCTACTGCCTCCACTGCTCCCGCCTGCGCGCCTTCGCCTCTGCAGCCTCCCCCTAGCCCTGGCTTCACCTCCACAACCCTCTCATGCTCATAGCTCCAGTTCTTGCCCTCTTAGCTTCATCCACTGCAACTGCTTCTCGCCTTTGACTTTGCAGCCCCATCCCACACCAGGCTTCAACTCTGCAGCTCCACCTCGCTTGTCACTCCACTTCTGGCCATCACTACAGCCTCCACTGCACCTGTGCCCTGCCTTCGCCTCCGCAGCCCCCCACTGTCCCCACAACCCCTGGCTTCACCTCCTCAGCTCCTCTGCACTCATTGCTCCTGTTCTAGCCATCTCTGCTGCCTCCATGGCACCTGGGCCTCCCCTCTGCAGCCCTGCCCCCTCCCCCAGGCTTCACCTCCACAGGCCTACTGAACTCATCACTCCCATTTTAGCCATCTCAACTGCCTCCACTGCACCTGCCCCTCAGCTTTCCACTCCCTGCTGTCCCCTATCCCTGGCTTCACCTCCGCAGCCATGCAGCACTAAACTCTCCATTTCTTGGCAACTCTACTGCCTCCACTGCTTCCAACCCCTGCCTTCACCTCAGCAGCCTCCCAGTCCCCTTGGCTTCACCTCCACAGCTCTGCCTTGCTCATTGCTCCCATCTAGCCAACTCCACTGCCTCCAATGAAACCATCCCCAGCCTTCTCCTCTGCAGCCCCCCACCACACCCCTGGCTTCACCTCCTCAGCTCCTCTGCACTCATCCCTCCAGTTCTTCCCAACTCTGCAGCCACCACTGCTTTCCCCACCCCCCCGCTTGGCCTCTTCAGCCCCCCGAAGTCGGCTTCACTTTGCAGCCCTGACATGCTCATCAATTCTGTTTGCCATCTCTTTAGCCTGCACTGCACCAGCTCCACACCTTCACCTCCACAGCCTCCCCCTACCCCTGCCTTCACCTCTGCAGCCGCCCCCTACCCCAAGCTTCACCTCCACAGCCAGCTGCACTCATAGCTCCTGTTCTCACCATCTCTGCAGCCTCCCCCTACCCCTGGCTTCACCTCTGCAGCCCTGCCTTGCTCATTGCTCCTATCTAGACTATTCCACTGCCTCCACTGCACTGCCCCCAGCCTTCACGCCTGCATCCCCCCACCCATGGCTTCACCTCCTCAGCTCCTCTGCACTCATCGCTCCTGTTCTAGCCATCTCTGCAGCCACCACTGTGCCTGTGCCTCGCCTCCGCAGCACCCCCTACCCCAGGCTTCACCTCTGCAGCCCAGCAGGGCTCATCCCTCCAGTTCTCCCCAAATCAGCAGCCCCCACTGCACCCGCTTGTGTGCTTTCGCTTCCGAAGCCCCACCACCACCAAAGGCTTCACCTCTAGAACTCTGCCATGCACATAGCTCCCTTCTAGCCATCTCTGCTGCCTCCACTGCACCCACTCCCTGCCTTCGCCTCCGCGCAGCCCCACCCCACCCCCGGCTTCACCTCTGCAGCTCAACTGTGCTCATTGCTCCCTTTCTGGCCATCTTTGCTGCCTGCACTGCACCAGCGCCCTGCCTTCGCCTCCACAGCCCTCCTACCTCCATCTTCACCTCCCGCAGCTCCGCTGTACTCATCTCTCCACTTCTTGCCAACTGGGCCACCTCTACTGCACCTGCCCCCTCCCTGCCTTCGCCTCCGCAGCCCTCCCCCCATTCCCTGGCTTCACCTTCGCATCCCCGTGGCGCTCATAGCTCCCACTGTCGCCATATCCACTGCCTCCAGTGCACCTCCCCCGCTTTGCCTCCTCAGCCCCCTACCCCACCCATGGCTTCAACTCCACAGCTCCGCTGAGCTCATGGCTCCTGTTCTAGCCATCTCTGCTGCCTCCAATGCACCCGCAACTGCTCTTTGCCTTCACAGCCTACCGCAACCCCTGCTTCACCTCTCCAGCCCAAGTTGGCTCATCCCTCCAGTTCTCCCCAACTCTTCAGCCTCCACTGCACCTGCCCCCCCTCCTATGCCCCCGTAGCCCCCCCCACAGCCCCTGGCTTCATATCCGCAGCCTGTGGCCTCATAGCTCCAGTTCTCCCCATATCCACCGCCTACA
>PVIH01030591.1:0-11988 GCA_004025045.1 Sigmodon hispidus | reverse complement strand
TAATGGTGTTTCATAGTAATAGTAGTAACCTTAACTAGGGTATATCTGTTAGTGAGTTTTAAATCTCTGTTAAAATCACATGGAGAGTGATAGCCACGGATCCCATCAAGGTGCTTGCTTGGTCTGCAGCAACTATGCACAGAAACTTCAAACCATCCTTTCAAATTTCAAGTCCCACTGTGGCTGTCCCAGGGGCAGATGCTAGCAGACAGGAAGTGCATGAGGCAGTGGTATCTGGAGGATCATTCTCTCTATGTGACAAAGCAGAAGGAAAAGGAAATGGTTCTGGAGATGAGAGGAATGAATGCCACTGAAGGCATTCAGGAGACCACCGGGTGGACAGACTTCAAATCCAGTAAAGACAAGGCAGTAAACTGATAAAAATACAGACAATCATGAGTGTGGTAGAACTTTGTTTTATTTTGTGGTTACTTATTTTGAATTTAAACAAGGAGGTCTTCAGAATTACTTGTCTTGGATTTCTTACACACACAGTGAGATTTTTAGGTTAAGAAGTATACAAACTAATACATGGTGAAGTTCCTGTAGAGCAGTTCTTTTATTATTCCCTTATAGTATTTCATTCTTTTCCTTTTTTCCTTTTGTCTTCATTCTTAGATGAGTCAGTGTTTACTTTGTTTACTTTCAATGACAGGGGTGGTTCATGTTCAGATTGAGCTTCTGGCTCTGGGTTTTTTCCTAGTTTGCGTTCATAGTGCGATTTCTATTTGTGATTGAAAACATTAAGAAAAATAAGAAAAACAAAAAAAGAATTAAGAGACCCACCATTAACTTAGTCCACGTGGACACTCTCCTTGGAGGTGGTCCACTGTCTACACTACCTCCAAAGCCACTTAGTAGGCAGTCTGGTGGCTTCCATTGTTCATCGCAATGGCAGTGATGTTTATTGTTGCAGATTCCTTGCTTATTGCATTGGGCCAAACATTTACTTCTCAAACCAGGGTTAAGGACACACTTCCTGCCAAGGCATATACTGTCTGGACCACAGGTTGTACCATCTCTCACTGCTCCACTGTCCTCTATGTCAATTCCAAAATGATAATCCATACTCCAGCAGGTGACATTATTAAAGTGAGTCCAATGCACTGTTTCATGGTTTCTCCTCTGTGGAAGCTCTTCCACATTTTCACACTGAATTCGTCCACAGAGTACATCATCATTATCACATGTTTTAAACGTAATGCTATCATTACCACAGTTACCAAAACGGTCACCCTGTTTATTCATTTCTATGTAGCAAGTTTTATCTGCACTCTTGGCACTCTTGCCAAAAAGCCTCTGACAGTGTTCTTCACGATTATTACATTCCTTATTATAGCAATAACCACCACCCATGCAAGGGCTTCCATTTTCGATGTACACATCTTCTGGACACTGAGCTGAAGTGCCATTGCACCACTCTGGAAGGTCACATTCATTCTTCTTTTCTCTACACACTGTGCCTAGGGGTATGAAGTTGCAGTCTTTGCAACAAAATCCAAAAGTACATTGAACACCAGGTTTGAAAACACAGTTTTCGCTACAGCATGGATCATGTTGACATGAATCAGAGGATCCACAGTCACACTGCTCTCCTTCTTCAACTAAACTATTCCCACACAAGGTATGGCTTGCTTTTACTACTTCACCTGGAATATTGTATAAACAACTTCTTTGGGTAATCAGTGAACTCATGCTCTCATAACTGCAGTTGCTGAACTTATGAGATTTAGAGTTTCCTGCAGTCATTATGCACTTTTTTAACCCACAAGTACAGTAACTCCAATCATGATACATACCCAAAACATGACCCAGCTCATGCGTTGTAACAAAGGATGCCTCACTAATTGAATCTCTGTAGTAACTGCTAACTGAACAACTAATATTTTTGCAAACTGTAGCTACATAAGCTAGCCCTAAATAGATACCAAATGATTGCCTGGTAAAAAGATGGGCAACATCAGGTTTCTTGTGTGGGTCAATGGTACGAATCTTCCACAGGCAGAACTCAGGTAGGACCTTATGTATAGTTTGTTTTACATTGATATAGTTTGCTTGAGTCCAAATTTCCAGTGTGCCTAAAAGCACTTCAATAGTTACAGCACTATAATAAATATTCACATTAGCGACAAGTTCCACGATATCTTGCATAACTATAGTAACATTACTTTTTCTATGAACAAATCGCTTACGATCTACCACCAAATAGTATTCAAGATACTTATGGTGGGTCCACCAATTCCCATATGAGCTTTGCATAAGTGTGGAGTCCTTGATTTCTTGAATATTCTTTTGTCGTTCTATTTCTTCATCTGCTAAGCCACATCTCATAGAAAATGATTCTGAATCCTCAGTGTCTATTTTGTATACCAAATGTTCAAATGTGGAAGTCAGGTTTTTGGGCATGATTTCATATGATGTGTCATGTATTACTAGCATGCCTTGCAAAGTCCCAAAGCAGGTGTTAATAGTGACCAGGGATTCTGGATCTCCATCTACATCACCATGGTAATAGCAGTCACACTGCACAAAAGGCTGTTCTTCAATGAGATCACCTTGATCAGAGTAGGTCAACAGTAAAAAGTTTCTGGATATGAAGGATTTTGTGGGTTTCATGGTGATAATGTGTCTCTCTCCTCCAAACCTCAGGCTATAAGACAGCCAGTCTGGGTAAATATCATGTCTAGTCATGTCAGTGACCCTCAAAGGTATCACTACTTCAGGAGGGCTACTATACTTAGCATGTCCCATAGGGGACCATGCAGAGAGTAAGAGCAACATCCAGAGGCAAAGCTGAAGAGACATGATCCTCTCATGGACTAGAGCCTCCCACACAAACATCAGAAAAATATGGTCTTTTAATCCTCACTTTGTTGCTTGCAGGCAGCACTGATCTTTAGTGGTCTGTCTTCTGGAAGATTTGATCAGTCAGAGCATCAGGACTAAAGAAAACAGTTAAACAAAGGGTATAAGTAAGTAAATCAGGATGAAATTAGGTTAGAAATAAAATAGCAAATATTGAGCTTAAATCAATTAATTTTCTAAGGTGTGTCAGCAGTGTTCATTGATTTTATGTTTAATTGTTGTAAACTATACTTGTTCCTGTGCAAATATGTTTCTAATTATCTCCCAGATTTTAATGACTCACCCTATTTCCTCATTGTTTCTGGCTGTTTCAATTTTCACATTTGCTTCAACAGCAATGAAAGAGTTTATAAGCTGAAAATTACCATTATTTTTGCATTCATAGTTCAATGATATTAATTTAAATTTTAAAACACTAAGCATTTTCTTTGTCATTGAGTACATTTATGTTTCTTTCCAGGATTGCCTCAGCATGGTCCTGGGTGTCAGAAGCCCCTCTCAAAATAAACATATTTTCAATTTCTTTCCTTGTTATTATTGTTAGTATGGGTGAGCATGTACACTATAGTGAATATAAAGCTTGTGTGACTGGTGTTATCTGTGTTCAGGCCATAAATCATTCTAAAGTGTGTCTTAAAAGCATATACATTTTTTATAGATATATTTTTTACATTTTAGTATTTCATCCACTTATATGTTTGCATTGATATGACCATGTGAGTGCATTTGTGTGTGTATGTGTGTGTGTGTGTGTGTGTGTGTGTGTGTGTGTGTCTTTATTAAGAGGTCAATAATTATTCTTGGGTATCTTTCCTAAGTCACTCACCACCTTGGTTTTTGACACAAAGTTTGTCTCTAACACAGCACTCACTAAAAGGGAAGGTTGGCTGTTCAGCAAGTCTTAGTAACCAGCATGTCTCTGCCATTCCATTGCTGGCATTTGAAGTACAGAACACCAAGCCAGGCTTTCTTTAATAGTGATAAGGTTATTTCTCGTTATTTCTCATGTTTGTATGCTTGTGAATCATTAACTTTATCAACCAAGCTATCAGTCCTATCCAACATGCTCATCTTAGTGTATAATTATGTCAAACAAAGTAAACAAGTAAAGAACAAGTAGTGTTACCAAATACAGTGCCAAGACCCCCATAAAATTAAGACAATTTAAGGGAATAAATAAGGACAAATAATGAAACTGTGATTAAAATACTGACACAATGATTCATTATCCATGAGTGTTTTAATTTAGATTTAATAATTCTTATTGCATGTAGATTAGTGGTATGTTCACGGAATTATTTGTACTAATATGGTAATTTGGATTACACCAACAAATGTCAAGATCAATGGCTAAACCTACAGCAATAGACAGAAGCTTCTGAAAAATACTGTAAGGAATAATTGAGCAAGCATTTTCTTGTATGAACTTAATAACTGTTAGCAATAATTCTGGCTTTCAAACCTATGGAGAAAACATAACATTTTCATCCAAAACATGGTACATCTATAGCAGCAGAGATTTCAATCAAGATGACTCTCTGATGTCACCTTTTTTCTTACCTTTTCCCCTCATAACTTCATCAAATTCACCAATAGCTAGCCATTTATCACTAAAATATTTACACTAAAATATCTACAGTCACCGACTGAAGAGATTGGAAATAAAAGAAATGCCATCTTCAAGTCTAAACAGTTAGCAAGGAATCAAGGAATGTTGTGTGTCCTCCAAAACTTTTTGTGCATTTTTTTACCATGAACATTCACCAGATGCAGAGCAATCCCCATGGTCACTTCTAGTTAAATAATCACTCATGATGCATTTGTAAAATATATCTTAGTAGAAAAGGATTTTTTTGTTGTTGCTCATATTGAGTTGTTTGAAAATGTACTAGAGAACATGAATTCTTCCTTTTCTTTTTCTGTCATGAATAAATTTCTAGATTTTGTGTCTTGTGATAGGATTCCCCCAATTTAAGGACACAGGCTACTGATGAGGTTCTTCCCAGCTATGCCAGCCTATGATTTGGTTTCTTCTTTCACATGAGTAAGTCTGACTTCCTTCATCTCATATGCTATGTTCTACTATCTCCAGAGTGAGTGAATCTCATTTCCTTACTCATATTTTCCTCAACCACTGTAAATCAACTGAACTCTGTGTATTATTTATCTTATGAAAGTTTTTCTTTTTTATATACAATATTGAATCTTATGTGGAATACTCAAAATCTTCTAATCCTAGAAAATAATCCCATAACTTTTAGAAAATACTCTAATGCAGATATTCTCAATCTGGGTATTGCATATCCTCTTGGAAGTAGATGACTTTTTCACATAGGTCTCCCAGATCATTTGAAAACACTGATATTTATCTTACCTTTCACAATAGTATCAAAACTTCAGATATGAAGTAACAATGAAAATAATCATGGTTTAAGGTCACTACAACATGATACACTGTATTAAAGGGTTACATCATTAGGAAGGTTGAAAATCACAGTTTTAAGGAATGAAGTGTCTGCCATTATTTTATTTTTCTAAGGTCAATTGTATCACAGAGACATTTTACTCTTGCACTAATAAATATAGATGTTTTGTGTGTTACATATAACTTATTAATACTAATTTATGAATTTAGAATTGGATGGTTAACTGTGTAGAATGAAATTTCTTTTGGTAGATAGTTGAGAAAATATTAACCAAAGACCTATATTAAAATAGTTGATGAAGGCAAATGATAGAAACAAATTTATTTGTTAATTAAGGTTACCAGGTTTTGGAAGCTTGGTAACCTGCCAGTGTGCATCTTTTATCTTTTCATCATTTAGACTTATTAATTTCTTTAAGTATCAAACTTTCTATTATATTCTCCATTGTCTTTCAATGCTTCTTATATCACTTCTCCCTTCCTATCTACCTAGCTTCATGCTGTTTCTCTTTAATGAATACTCCCAATCAAACAAAGAAAAAAACTTTAGAAAACATGGAGTCCAATTTGTGCTGGCCATCATTGAGTCTACCCTTGTGTGAGTCAGTGAGTAGGGTTGATATACCCTGTTTCACTACACTGAAGATAGCCAATTTCTCTATTCTCAACTGTTTTCACCTACAAAGTGCTTTCTGCCTGTGGGTAGAGCTTCATAGTCTTTTTATTAGTATTTATCTACAAAATACATTAGATCATATTTTTGTAGAGTTGGGACTTTGGACCAAAGAATTGGAATAATTCCATTTACCCTACCCTAAGGCCATGAATTAAAGTAAGAATTCAATACCACAAATGGCAGAAAGCCTACTACATCATAAAAACTGGACAACAGTCATTTGAATCATCACTGGGTTGAGGAAGAAATAAGCAATGAAATTAAATACTTCCTAGGATCCAATGAAACTAAAAGCACAAATGCCCAAACTTATGGGACACCATGAGATCAGTGCTAAGAGGAAAGGTCATAGCACTAATGCCTTCCTAAAGAAGTTGGATATATACAACATTAGAGAACTTACAGCGCACTAGAAAAGTCTAGAAGAAAAAGAAGCAAATGCATGCAGGAGTAACAGACACCAGGAAATAATAGCTGAAATTAATAAAATATAAACAAAGAGAATAATACACAGAATCAATAAAAAAAGTGTTGGTTCTTTAAGAAATTTAATAAGATAGACAACCTCTTATCTGGACTAACCAAAAGGCACAATGATGACATTCAATTTAACAAAATCCAAAATATAAAGAGGGTCATAAGAGCAGACCCTGGGGAAATCCTGAGAATGGTTAGGTCATACTTTGAAATGTGGTACTCCACAAACTTGGAAAATTTAAAAGAAATTGACATTTTTCTGGATAGGTACCACACATCAAAATTAAATCAAGACAGGATAGACAATTTAAATAGACCTATAATCTCCCAGTAATTAGAAAAAGAGGTCAAAATTCTCCCAACTAAAAATAGTTCAGGACCAGATGATTTCAGCCCAGAATTCTACCAGAATGTCAAAAATAATTAATACCACTCCTCCTCAAATTGTTCAGCATAATACAAACAGAAAAATAAACTTTGCTAAACTTTTTTATGAGGCTACATTCACCTAGATACTCAAACCACACAAAGATAAAACAAAGAAAAAAATACAGACCAATCTTCCTCGTGAATATTGATGTCAAAATACTCAACAAAACAATGACAAATATAATCCAAAAGCATATAAAATATCATCCACCATGATCAAGTAGACCTCTCCCTAGAGATGCAAGGATAATTCAAGATATTAAAATCTGTAAAAGTAATCTACTATATAAACCAAATGAAGAAAAAAAATTACATGATCATCTCACTAGATGAGAAAAATGGCTTGGACAAAAATCCAATACCACTTTATGATAAGAAATCGTGAAGAAATCAGGGATTCAAAGACATAGAAACCTAAACATAATAAAGGCTATAACAACACACCAATACACAAACATCCAACTAAATGGAGAGATGCTCAAAGTGATCCACTAAAATAAAGAAGAAGACAAGTCTGTCCACTCTTTCCATATCTATTTAATACTGCACACAATATTCTAGCTAGAGCAATGAGACAACATATGGAAATCAAGGAGATAGAAATTAGAAATAAAGTAGTACAACATTGGCTATTTGCAGATAATATAACAGTAGACACAAGTGACGCTGAACATTCTTCCAGGAACTCTTACAGCAGATAAACACCTTTAATAATGTGGCAAGCTATAATAGTAACCCAAAAAAATCAATATCTCACCTATATACAAATGATAAACAGATGGAGAAAGAAATAAGAGAAGCATTAAACTTTACAATAGCCATATATAACATAAAATATCTTGGGGGTAAATCTAATGAAATGAAAGCTATACATGACAATAACTCTAAGTCCTTGAAAAGAAATTGGAGCAGAGATCAGAAAATGGAAAGATCCTTCATGCTCTTGGTTAGGTAGGGCCAACAAGGTACAAATAGCAATCTCACCAAAAGCAATCTATAGATTCAATGTAATGCCCATTAAAATCCCAACATAATTCTTAACAGACCTCAAAGAACAATACTCAATTTCATATGGAAAAACAAAACAACAAAAGCCAGGATAGCTAATCCTATAAAATAAAGATAGTCACCATCTTTTACTTCAAGCTTTGCTACTGAGTTATAGTGATAAATCACCTTGGTATTGGCATAAAACCAACATGTTCACCAATGAAATACAACTGAAGACCTAGACATTAATTCATATACCTACGAAAATTTAATTTTTGGTAAAGAAGCAAAAAATGTTCAGTGGGAAAATACTATCTTCAACCAAGGATGCTGGCACAATTGGATGTCAATATATAGAAAAATGCAAGTAGATCTACATTTATTGCCTGTCATGAAACTTAAGTTCAGATTGCTTAAAGACATCAACATGAATCCAGCCACACTGAACCTGTTAAAAGAGGAAGTAGAAAGTAGCCTTGAATGTACTCTAGGCACAGCAGAGTACTTCCTAAATATAACACCAATAGCACAGATAGTGAGAGCAACAAATATTAAGTGCAGCCTCCTAAAACTGAGAAACTTCTGTAAAGCAAAGGATAAGATCAATAAGACAAAACAACAGCCTATAGAGAAGGAAAAGATCCTTACTAAACCCACTTCCAACAGAGCGATGATCTCAAACATATATATATGAAATCCAAATATCACAATTAAAAACTGAGGTACAGATCTAAACAGAAATTCTCAACAGAAGAATCTCAAATGGCCAATAGACATTCTTATCCATCAGGAATATGCAAATCAAAATGAACCTGAGATAGCATATCACATTAGTCATAATGGCTAAGACCAAAAATATTTATTATTGCTTATACTGGAGAGAATGGAGAAAGGGGAACACTCCTTCACTGATGGTGGAAATGTCAACTTGAACCACTGCTCAGGAAAGCAGTATGGAGTTTTCTCAGAAAATTGGGAATTAGCTCTCAGGATCCAGCAGTACTACTCTTAGGCATATACTGAAAAGATGCTCAAACACATCACAAGGACTCTAGCTTGACTATATTTATAGCAGCATTGTTTTTGCCCTAGCCAGGAATGGGAAACAACCTGGATATCCCTCAAGCACTGAACAGGAAAAGAAAACATGATACATTTACACAGAGGATTATTATTCAATGGAAAAAACACAAACAAAAGCTATGACATGAAATAGGTGGAACTAGAAAAAAAAATCATCCTGAGTGAGTTAACCCAGACCCAGAATGACAAACATGGTATGTCCTCACTCATAAGTGGATAGTAAATGCAAAGCAAAGGATAAACAGATAGATTATACAATTACAGAGAAGCTAGGTACAGATGAATTTACACAAGGCAACTTTCCATAAGAACTTGCAAAAAATAGTACAGAGTCTATATAGAGTGACCATATGAGGGATAAAATGCCCCAATAAATTTTTTAAATCCCATTCCAGTCCTAGCAATAAGCATAAATTTCAAATCTTTAATTTTTTTGTTTAATAGGGTACTGTAGCGGAAAATCATGCACTGTACAGGTGTTGGGGTTGCAGCGGAGTGCAGGGCTGGGAGGGGCATGGTCGCTGAGATGGCACCTAGAGAGACGAAGTGGAAGCGGGGTGCTCACGAGGAGGCGGGGCTTCTGGTCCGTCGCGAGGCTGTGGGTTGGCATGGTGGCTTGGTGCATTGCTAAAACCTCCTTTTGTAAGTGATTCTAACAAAATAAACCTCATTTAATACATACCTCTTGGCGGCGGGTTTTTAGCGTGATAAATGGCATGTGAACGTGGGGCTAATTCCACAAACTCGCCAGGTTCCGTGCCCGCAGACGGAGCTGGTCTGAATGGCCGCCAGGTTCCATGCCCGCAGACGGAGCTTTGGCCCCCATCTGCACAAGTATTCAGCACACAGCCAGGAAGGAATCTGCGTGCAGCAGAACTCCTGAGACCCAGTTCTGATGGTGCACGCCTGGTAGTATTTGTTGAAACATTTAACAGAGAACCTCACAGCTGAACTACCACCTCGTTCAAGCACCATTGCTGCTGCACTACGACACCTGCTGACCGTAAGTCCTCATTACATCTGAGTAAAGCAACTTTTTTTTCTTTTCTTCTAAAATGTCCAATCAGATAAATGTCCACAATTTTACTCACTTTTTCACAATGGTGATAGAGGATTATTTCCAGGATTACGCATTTGGAGGTTATCTCCATCCAGGAGTCCTTTTGCTTTTCTGTGTGATAATATATTTCATACCTACTTATTTTAAGGGATCTCAACATAGAGAGTATGAGGCTAAGATGTCTGGCATGAATGAACGTATTAAGACATTCCAGAAACTCATTGTTTCCATGGAAGAGAGGACTACTTTGATCACAGAGGAATTTAGAGCTCATATTGATGAAAACTTTAGAAAATTGGATGAAAAATTTAAAAAAATGGATGAAAATTTTGTTAGAGAGGAGTCCAGAGCTCATGTTGATGAAAATTTTAGGAAATTAGATGAAAAATTTAAAAAATGGATGATAATTTTAGGATAATGGATTGAAACTCTAGGAAATTTGAACAGAAGATAGTGGAAAGGGTAGATGTGGAGACTGGGAGAATGTTCCATTCTATGAAATTATTGGAGAGATCATTTATAGAAGACTTTAAAGCACTGGAAAAGACCATTACCACTAGGTTGCAAGATTATGAGTCTCACTTGGAGATTTTAGAAAAGGATTTTGAGGCGACACCTGCTCAAAATAACCCAGAGCCCCCTCTTAAACGGTGCTACTGCAGGGAAGGTTCTTTACCTAGAGTGGTTACCATGAGGGGACTACCCCCCATCTCTCCAGCTCTATTCCCAGTTGTGGCAGAGGCCAAAAAACCACAACCACGTGGAAGGGCTTCTGACAATGTGGCATACAATTATGAACCTATACTCATGAAGGATTCAAAATCAGTAAAGGAAGCCGTAGTGAACTATGGCATACAATCATCTTTTGTGAGGCAATCCTTGAACTCATGGTCAGCACAGAATTGAGTAATTCCTGATGACTGGAAGAATTTGGCAGCCACAGTGTTGAACGATGGCCAGAACTTCCAGTGCAGGAATTGGTTTAGAGAAGAGGCTAAAGCCTTGGAATCTCAAGATCAATCTGGGAATGTTACCATCTCCAAGGACCAAATCCTTGGGGAAGGCCAGTTTGCTGATTTATCAGTTCAGGCTACTTATGATGACCATGCTCTGTTGCTGTGCCGTACTGCTGCCTTAAATGCTTGGGAAAAGATTTTGGACCCAGGACAGAGAATTGAGTTATATACCCAGATTAAACAAGGTCCAACGGAGCCTTATACAGACTTTTTACAGAGGTTGACTCAGGCTGTAAATAGAGCAGTGTCGGATTCAGCAGTTAGGAAACAATTGATACTCTCTTTGGCTTTCGATAATGCTAATACGACATGTAAAAAATTAATCATGCCATTAAAGATCAAGGGTGCACCCATAGACGAATGGATTCAATATGCACTTAATGCTGAACATCTACACCATGATGAAGAGAATTGGGTAGGTCAAGCCATTACTAATGCTAAGATGAGAAATCAAGGCATTATTTGCTTCAATTGTGGTAAACCAGGCCATATAAAGCGAAATTGTAGACAAAGCATACATGGGAACTTTTCCAATCACAGGAGTGACTTGAACAGAAAGCCACTACCTCCTGGACTATGTAAGAGATGTAACAAAGGCAGATATTGGACGAATGAATGTAGATCTATAAGAGACAAGGATGGCAAGCTTTTACCATCGGGAAACGTATCTCTTGGCTTCCCCAGGGAAGCACCCAAGAATCAGACCTCCAAGCCAAAAAGGGTTCAGTCATATCCAGTCATAGTGGAAGAACAATGTCCTCAGGATGAGTAACAAATTCCAAGCCTGAAACAGTAGATCATGTAACCATAGACAATAGATTGCCCTTACAAGAGAAGTTGATGGTATCCAGCAAACCAATAAAACGTGTATTTTGGTAGACCTCCATAAATGAACAAAGACCAAAGTTGACAATAAGAATAGACAATATTTTTATGCAGGGCTTAGTCGACACGGGGGCTGATGTTT
>PVIH01030590.1:0-11989 GCA_004025045.1 Sigmodon hispidus | reverse complement strand
GTATTCAAACTTTTGCATAGGCAAAGTCCAATAAAAAAATCTAAAATAAAAGCTACTATCTTTCATTAGGAAATATTCTAGGAAAATTATGAGTCAGAAATAGTTACATAATGTTTTGGTCTTTAAACACAGAGGCAAGAGTACAAAAACATCTGGCAGGATTGCATTCTGAGTTTTACTTAGCTGAATTATAGCCAGGGAAACCCTTGGATTCTGGCTAATCTTATTTATTTTTCTTTTATGTACAGTGGTGTTTTTCCCTGAAGTTAGAGTTACAGACAGTTGTGAGCTGACATGTGGGTGCTAGGAATTGAACCCAGGTCCTCTGGAAGAGCACTCAGTGCTCTTAACCACTGAGCCATCTGTCCAGCCCCAGATTCTGGCTAATCTTAATACTTTGCTCTTTACATTCTCATCTCAGTGCACATATAAGTACAGCAAACATCAAACAGGTCTTAATGACAAGCTGGCTAAGAAGGTCTAGTTCAATGATACTGAGTGTGTCTGATGTAATACATCCTGTTTCAGTGGCAAAGAAAAACATATATTTGGACTGCAGGAAATCTCTATTTCTTAATTTGTGTATATCTGGACCTACTTGGCACATTGTACCTATTTTAAGATGTAATGATAGCTTCACCTAAACACAAACAATGTCTTCATAATTTCATATCCTAAATTTAAGCAATCTGAACTCAAAAATCCTAACTTTTAAATACAGAAAATAAAATTTCCTTCTACATAATTGACTGCTTGTAAGAGCTAAATTTGTTATCAGATTTTACATTTGTCACAATTTATAAACATTAATTTAGACATATATTTTGGGAGAAAATAATTAAAATATAAATGATGAATTACTAGGTACACACAAATAATCTCAGCTTTTGGAAGGTAGCAGGAATGTCCCATGTGCAACATAGCATGATCTGAATTGATGAACTTTAGCAAAATTACTCATCAAAAGTAATTCAAATGTATTAAAGAGAAAAAAATGTGTCTAAAACCACAGACCAAATCAGAACAAAATCTATTTTAAAGTTCTTTATTAATTAATTCTTAAAAAAATTTGGAAATTTCAGTGTCTCTTACCATCACTCCTCTTTTTAAAAATTTAATTAAATATTTTTTGTCATTTACCATACCAACCAGTTTTCCCCACTTTCCTTATTACCACTTCCTCTTTTTGCATCCCAACCCCATCTCATTTGCTTCTCAGAGAGCAAGGCCCAGCATGTGGACTCAAAAAAAGGCTGCCATATCAAGTTGAGGTAGGACAAGCTCATTCCCTACTGTATCAAGACTGAGCAAAGTATTCTTCCATTGAGAATGGGCTCCAAAATTCAACCTATGCACTAAGAATATATCCTCATCCCACTGTCAGGGGAACCATAATCTATATGAGCCACTACAGAACTGTCACTCGCTTTAAGAAAATTTAGTTCAGTCTCATTCACATTCCACAGATGTCTGTCCAGAGTTCCTGAGATCCCTCTAGCTAAGGTCCCCTGTTTCTGTGTTATGATCTTGACCATTCTTTACATATTTTGTCCTTCTTCAGTACCTGGATGCTAGAAGTTCAGCATGGATTTTAGCTGTAGATCTCTGAATCTGCTTCCATTATTCACAGTTCCAGACTTATGTGGTACTGATAAAGATTCAAAAGTTTAATTTTAAGAAATTAATAATAAATGTTAAGTCTGTCATGCTTCTTTTACTTCAATTGGGCAAATTCTCCTAAGTATTATATTTTGCAAACATTTATTTTATGGACATAAGAAAAAGACTAGTTTTATTCAGTCAGAACTACTAAGAATATGCTATTATGTCATATAAACTAAAAAATGACAAATTCAAAAAAGTCCATTTTTAGGTAAATTTATTCAACCCACATCATAAGTGTTCTTAAAATATTACTATTGTTTATGTGTGGGTGTATCTATGTGTGTGTATTTTTGTGTAGTTGTATGTGATTGTGAGGGGTATGGAGTTTAATGTGGTGTGGCTATTTGTGTTTTGTGTATGTTTGTACATATCTTTATGTTTGTACGTATTATATTTGTGTTTACGTGTTCTTGTGCTTGAATAGTGTGTGCTTATTTGTGTGTGATGTGTTTTTATGTGTAGGTTGTCTGTGTATTTGTGTGAGATGCATGTTTGATATGTGTCTATCATGAGAGTCCTCATATATGCTAGACTTTATAAGTATTGGCCAAAGGTATGACCGAAGGACAACTTTCAGGACTTGGGTTTATCTATCATGTGATTCCATGAAAAAGCTTTTTACACTTGTATAGCAATATGATTTTACCTGATAACTCAAGATCTCACTAGTACATGTCAATTGCTTTCACATAAAATCAGTGTCAATATAACGTTATGTGTGATTGCTTCTTGAACATACAAGTACTAAGTAAGGTTTACTATTGACATCTTAGTTGAACTGCATGAGAAGAGATATTTAATGCTTCAAGATTTCTAAAGCAAATGTGGCTACAATTACCCAAACTCACTATATCTACTAATCTATGCAGCTGTTAATACTAGCTTAAAACTTCTTTAATGCTGGACATTAGATAGATGCTTTAGCACAGAATGAAATTGGCAAGATGTACAAATATTATAATATCATTCATTAGTGTAGGTAGGTAACAAAGAACCATTACATTTAAAAAATAGTAGATACATATACTTGAAAATAATTATAGTGTGAAAAATTTTACATAATGGCAAGTTATGTTTCTCATTCTGTAAATTATTCTAGAGTTATAAATTAAAAATACCAGGGAGTTTCAAGGACCATGTAGGAGCATACAGGAGAGACCCTGACTTTCCCTGATATTTGCAGAATATGCCACACTGTTTCTTGCAATTCATCATTTGATCCATTCCATCTGTAGACAGCAGAACTTACTCAATTTGTGGTTTCACAGCACAGTCATGTTCTTTGCTCAGCTTTCAGGCAGCACACTCAATCCCAGTGCACTCCACAAACCTCTGGTGCTAGCCCTTCTCCAAAGCCAAGCCTAAGAAATACCCTGAACCACTTGCAAGCAGGTTGACTCACAGGGATAAATGGCTTGTAAAGCCTGAGTGACAAGATCACCTCCCATAGGGTTGCCTTGTACATAAAGACATAGTTCAATTGCTCCTGCCCTGGCCTTTTCTCCCAGACATTAATCTTTTCTAGATTAGCAATGATATGCATTAACACAGATGTTGCCCTTGACTCTAATAACTGACACTGCTATTTTTGCACTCTATAAGCACTTTAATTTATTCTGATCCTGTCTTCTATCCCAGACAAAAAACCTTTTGAAAATTAGCAGGAATATGAATCTAAATAGTGCTTTTATTTGGCTCTTATAAGTGGCCATTTATCTTTCTGCATAGTATAAACACTTCTGACTATACACTTTGAGGTGTGTTAATTCAGATAACTGTTTATGTTTGTTTCTGTGTTTACCATGCTTAGTTTTATTTTGTGTCTGTGTGTTCAGGATAATCTTTTGTAAATGGGCCTTTGGAACTTCTGGATATTATGTTGTAAATATGCTCAATATTTAAAAATACTGGCAAATAATCTAATTAGACTCTCAGATTTGCACAAGCTGTAGAAGTGAGAAAACTCCTCCTTGGTTGGTTTGAATTTGACTTTCGAGTTATCATCTCAGTTTCAGTTTGTTCCCCTGTGCCAAGATGTCTGATTCTTCTGTTTGCAGTCTTATATGTCATACACTGGTTGTCCTTTTCCTTATTCATAAAACTGACAATATGGTACAGACTCAGTACTCCTAATCAAGTGCTCCCTAGCTCTCTGAGCAAGCAGCACAGGCTGTGGTGAATGTTCTCACAGAGTGGGAGAGGACAGCCAGGTGGGGACTCATAGTTGGGCAATAAAAGAGGCCATGATCACTTCCTGTACCAGACATGGCACATTTGAGGCTAGAACCCCATGCAAGAAACCATAGTAAAAAGAACTTACAGCACTGTACAGGCAGGAGTGGACAGGGGCATTGTGAAGCTCAGAGCTTTTAAAAATTCTGGGCTGAAGTGGGACCCAGGCTATAGAAGAATTTGCCATAAAACTAAGAGAAGTGGAGTGGCCTACAGTAGCTCTTGCAAAGAGGGGAAAGATCATGAATAAAGTCACATTGGTGACTTGGTGCACTTGGCACATGCAAGGGCAAAACTAGTCTGCAAAGCTGCAGAGCTGTATACTCAGGCAATTGATAAAAACTTCTTCCCCCACCAGGGTTCTTGCCTAACATACTCTAAAATAACTGGAAAGTCAGTGATTATCTACAGCTCAGTCACCTTCTTTTCCTGTGTTCTTGCTGCCACAAGTGCCTTAAACCATTTACATAGTGAACCTGCTCTAAAAAGCAGCCTTTATTTCCACAAGAAAAAAAATTTAAAATTTTGGTCATTTAGCTATAATTGCTTATGGATCTGTGTCATCATTTGGAGAGTATCATTATGAATTACTATTGGTTTGGATAAAATACAAGCTACTAATAGTTTCAAATGCTTCATATTGGTAGAGTGTTGATGCAAAATTAAAGATAAAATTTTCCTTTTCAAAATGTTCTATTTGTGCAAACAAAATTAAAGATGGTTCTTGCACTTGGTTTTATTTTTATTTTTTATTTTCTGGTAATTTTAAGACAGAGAATATCATTGCACATCTAGAACATATTCTGTAGACCAGGTTTGGTTTAAACTCAAAAAATTGAACTGCTTCTGCATCCTAAGGTCTGGTATTAAAGGAATGCACAAAAAAACAAGCAACTGAATGTTGGTATCATATCAATTAATCAAGATTCAAGATGGTTCTTTAATTTTAAAAGTTTGTCATATGTTTACCCAACTCTGATGTGTTTCCTCTAATTTCAGAGAGTTGTTTTCACTTCCAAGAATAGCCAATTAACAAGATTAAAGAAAGGAAGGAAATTTCAAAACTGAATTAGAAAAGTAAACTATGGCATTTTTCTCTAGAACAATGGTTTTTTACTAGCCAAAAAAGCATGTGAATTTTATTTATAGAGTCTGAAAATGTTCACACAGTATTCTTTCTGTTTCTATGAAGTGTAGGTTAAGATATCATATTTGAACATTATCACAATGTAAAAGCAGAGACATTTAGAGGCATTCTTACTCAAAGTCATACAGAAAAATATAAAAATTTTAAAGATGATAGAAATAAATTTTGGGGGCATATTTGTTCTAAACTAAAATGACTGATTTGAAAATCAGGTAAATGACTCAGTGAAAGATTGCTATGAATTTTGATGTTCAACCTAAAAGATAACTACTCTAATATTAAAATTTTTAAAAATACAATGCTAGAGAATACAAATACAAACAAATTAATAGCACTGAATAATCTGCTCAGAAATGAACAGTTATGAAGAGCACTATTAACCTCCAAATAAAGCTGCCTTTGCCTAGCTCAGAGAAAGGTCATTGATGTTCCATGTAAGACCAGAAGGACTTCAACACACCTTGACTTGAGGTCTATCTCAGGGCTATGAAAACTTCATTATATTCTCTACCTAACTTAAAAATATTAGTTAAATGCTGTTTGTCTGTACATGTCTGTGTACAGTACATGCAGAGCTCAGAAAAAGGCAGGAGATATCTAATTTTGGCATTATAGCAAATGGTTAGCTAAAATTTTCATTCTGGGAATGAAAACTGAGTTCTCTGTAAAATCATACCATATCCTTAATTACTGAGCCATCTATGTAGCCCTTCTTTTAGTTAAAATTTATTAAGTCAATTGGAAATTATAAATATTATATCACTTTTACCTTTTATCTCATCATTCTATCCCATCTCAAATCCCTATAAACTTCTACCTTGTTAAGTATGGGTGATACAACCAGATGTGTCTCTTTTTTGATGGTGTACACATATGGACAATTGGCTGACCACATTATAATGAGTAAACAATTACAGAACTCATCCATTCCTCTTGCTCTCCATTTAAATAAAAGATTTTTCATTTTTGAATTGGCATCATATTTCTGTTGTAGATAAGGCTGCCCTTAACAGGAAACATAATCAAAATCCGTAGAAACTAAGATATTAAGTAACTGAACAGAACAAATAACTTACTGTGAGAAAAGTCACAGATAACATAAAATCTAACACAAAAAAATTATAAATCAAAGGGCTTGATCTTCTTACTAAAATAATGTCAAAAAAATTTAAATACCAAACAAGTGTTTCAAAGAATGGAAGTAATTCAATGGTATAGAAACTGCATAGCATGAGCTATTCCTGAGTTTTACTTCAAGATGAAAGTTACCTAGAATGGTGTGGAATCTAAGATATGCAAAATCATCAATCTAAAAGCAAATAAGCTTTTTAAAAGAAAGTCTTAGTAGTAATGATTCTTTAAATTTAATTTGAGTACACATGGTCCAAAAGATACAAAAATAAACCAAAAGTCACACCAGTTTAAATGAAATCTGGAAGAACTATGATTTTCTCAAGAATAAAACCAGAAATTTATGGCACACTAGACCTTATTGATTCAAGTGATCCAGTAATGTCTCAATGACTAACTTGTTAAAGTCCCCTGTGTGATACAAATTTGTGCCTACCAGATGGTTGTAAACCAGGAGTAGATCCTATATAATTGTTTGGAGCAAAATGTCTGTGTGGATCTTACCAATAAAATCTCTTAACAAGCTTAGTTGTACACATGTATCTCTGTGGTATTTTAGAAAGAGTAATGCCTCAGTTAAGTTTTATTTAACGTAACACATGAGATGCCTTTAAAAACCTTCACGGGGCTAGAGAGATGGCTCAGTTGTTAAGAGCACTGTCTGCTCTTCCAGAGGACCGGGGTTCAATTCCCAGCACCCACATGGCAGCTAACAACTGTCTGTAGTTCCAGTTCCAGGCAAACACCAAGGCAAATAATTAAATGAATAAAGAAGTTTAAAAAACAACCTTCACAAAGTAAACTATAAATGAATTTTATATAAACTTTAAATGATAATGTTAAACTTCTACAAGGGAATAAAGAAACTAGGCCTCTTCTTCATGTGTAGCAACCAGGTTTCCAAAAGCATGTTAAAATTAGTTACAAAAATGTTTCTACACTTTAGTAAAGTATAGAAAGCTCCCTGATGTCAATTTTATTGGAACATTTAAGTCACAAGTCAAAGTAATTCAGAGGCATAGCCTCGGGACAGGGAGTTTCAAAGACCACAGTTTCACATTTCAGGCATGGTCTTATACAGTTCCAGGAGAGAATGAGCTAAGGCAAAGTACATCTGAATGTTCCAAGCCTCAGGCAGTAAAAACCTGTCAGCCATGCCACCAAGGTGGGGTCAAGGAGTGTTAAACTGTAAAAAGTCCCTAAGCATGAGTACATTTACAGCATAGCTGTGTCCTTAACCCCAAGTAGTCCAGCCACATGATATTTATGCATAAAAAGTTTGTGCAAATTCGGCAACTCAGCTCTTCCCTGCACCACACTCATGTGGCACAAGTGCAGTACAGAGAACAAGCTCCCTGTTTAGGCTTGTATTTCTCTGACTATAAAACTGCTGTTGCATTACAGACATCTTGTCTCTGGTCATCTCTCTGGATGATTGAGATTCTGGCATTACACTTTCCAAACTGATATCCTGCTTTCACTGTGTGCACCAAGAAACAGGTTAAAGTTGAAATAAAGGTGTTTCTACAAACAGCTCCTTGGCAACATTTTGTGAACAGATTATAGAATAACATTACTCAGAGGCATTTGTATGCTGGAGAAAGTTTCAAGACTTTGGGGCTTATAAGGTGAAAAATTCTGGCTGCATATTCTGATCAACATCTGACCAACAACATTAGGTTCTACATAATAATATGTGCTCAATCCCAGTTATGAACAACAGCTCCTCACTTACCATGACCTGGTTTCCGAGCTCAGCCATGTTCTTTGCTCAGCTTCCCACAGCAACACAATCAGCACACCACAGAAAATTGCTGGTGCAAGCTCCTCTTCAAACCCAAACCTAAAACAGACAAAAGGAAGGACCCTGCATCAATTCTGACTCTCAGGTCATCTAAAGAGCCCTGATTGGCCAAGGAGGCCCAGACACCTGACATTTGGTTACACTACATGGCATAGTGGTTCTTGACCTTGAATCCCATTTCAGATAGACACTTTTTTACAGATCAGCAGGGATATGCATATCAATAGTACTAGGTCCTGACTCCATTAGATGATCAGGCTATCTATTTGCATTCCAAAGGCACTTTCTTCTTTTTATCCTGACACAATTTGGGAAGCTTGCTTACTATGCAGGATGGAGCAAGTATATGTCACACTGGAGAAAGAAAGCCCAGAATATCATAGAAAAGTATAAAGAAACCAAAGAAATGCTTCTGTCATATTGACTTTGCATTATAAGTTCTTAACAACTTTTTTATTTAAAAATCTTTTTCTTATGCCCCCCATACCTTTCATTTACTCAAGTTCCTCGACTCCATCACTGGGCACTAATTTTAAAGGTGAGATGATCAGTCTCACATATTTTATTGAGGTCGGTCCAATTCCATTTTCCAGTATCAAGGCTGACTAAGTTATTTCTCTGTAATGAATGATCTCTGTGATGCCAGTTCATGTATCAGAAATAAATTCTCATACTACTACAAGAGGCTGACAAAATTCACATTCTGTTCTACTGTAATATGTATTCATAGGGTTTAGTTTTTTTCATGAAAGACTCTCAGCAATTATTTTGAGTCACTGAGTTTCAAATAGGTAGGGTTAACAAGCTCTATGGGTCCCTCATGATCCTTTTTCCTTTGCTCATTTACATTCTCTGCTCCCTCTTTAGCTGAAACAGGAGCTCCACCCCAAGCTTACTTACGGATCTCTGCTTCTGTTGTCATCAATTGTTAGGTGAAGCTTGTATAATGACAATTATGTTAGTTATTCAATTGATTATAGAGGTCCTATTTGGGCACAGTCTCCATTATTGCTTAGACAACTTGTGAACCCTAGGATGTTTTCCTAGCAGCAGGTTTCTTTTTAACCCCCAAATGGCTTCCTCTATCAAGATATTTACTTCTTAGTTCTTTCTCTCTGTTTATTCTCCCACTCAACAATCTCATTCTCTCATGATCTTTTCTGATGGCTATTCAGAGCTATCTCTTTACTCTCTTTTTATCATCTTTTCATTAAAGGACTTTGTTTTCTAAAATAATAACTTAAAATAGAGACAATATGTAACAATGTCATTGTGCAGAATGCATAGTTCTGAGATCAAATGAGCAACAGAAGACTATTACTCTCTTAGAAAAAAGTTTTTAGATGTTTTGGCATGTACTAAAACCATTTGAGTAATTTAAACACCTAGATTAAAGAACTAGAAGTCTGTTCCTTAACTTTCCTTTGGTATAGAGCCAATGTTGAACTAACTTGACCAAAGCCCATGAGGCATTATAATAAATAAACTTTCCAAAAAACATATAAAAATTTATTCAATCAATTCTGTGGGAGCAAGAATCTTGACTAATACTGCTGTGTTTTTATTCAGTTGTGCACTGATTTACTAGACAACAAGTGTTCATAAAAATCATTTTCTTGCTCCATTTCTTTCTAAGTATGGCACATATTGTGAGAACTACACTTTTTATTATTGTAAAATTCTCTAGAAATTGAAATCTATTTCAGAAAAAATAATGCTAAAACTTATAATGACTATGCTTATTTATTTTTTGCATCAGCAAACTCATTATAAAAATGGATAATTTTATGAAGCCTTGTCATTAGGTTAAAAGGGCCAGTGGAAAAAAAAAAACAACCTAACCAACAAAACAAAAAAAAATCCCAAAAAATCCCTCTAGAAGAAACATACTTTGGTCTGAAAACCAGATGTATAGAAACACTTTCTATCTTTTACCAACTGATCATACAATCAACTTATCCCTGAGCATAAGTTCCAGACAATATATAAGTTGTTCAAGTTCAGGGATTAAGATCTGACCAATTCCAGCTTCGAAAATATTCTCCCTAGAAAGTTTCTACCCTTAGAAGTCCTGTATCAAGCCTAGGCCTGCACAATTGAGAGTTTGCTTTTTGAAGTATAAAAGTATGGTTAATAATGAAGAAAGGTTTCACAAATTAATATGAACAAAAAGTTTTTGGATATTTTTAAAAGCGAATGTATTAATACAAATTTTATATCATTTTACCATGAAAATGTGAAGCAACTTAAACTTCTTTGACACACAATCTGTACAAGATTCTATCACACAAAAAAGATGTTATTTAATGAGTATTAGTTGTCATTTGCTTTTGTTTTATTTCAAAAACATTTGTTGCCTTAGAAATTTTTGTGTGTGCTTACATTTGTAGTTTTTTTTCTCTTAGGACTCCTGTTACCCAGCTCCAAAATAAAAACAAATACACTTATTATGAGTCCCCAACATTAGGACACCTTATTTCAGGTCAGAGTTTTTAACTTAAATTACCTATTTTATATAGGGGAAAGATAATAGACCTTGTGCCTCAGAACAGCTTGACCACACAACTGCCCTGACAGGCTTAATGAAAGACAGAGAGAAACTAGACTCTCACTAGCAGAATTTGGTCCCAGGAAGAGTTTAGAGAGTCTGTAAGCAGACACAATTCATGAAGCAGCAGGTACCTAAAGGACATTCTAAATATTCTCTTCCTGGGAAGGGAAAAGATAGTCTCCAGGTAGACATGCTGATCAGGTATTGTAGGGGAACAACAATTGCTAAATATTAAAATATGACCAGAGTTTAAAGTATTTAACAAATTCATAGCAGGTGCCCCTAAACTGAAATTGAATCAATCCCAGAACTGTAACCCAGAAGCTCTGAAGCCCCAAGAGCTTTCCCACCAATAAAATCTTTGCCTCATGTTGTTCATGTTTGCTGCTACTCCAGGGCTGTGTCAGACAGAGTAACACAAGCAAGCTTGTAACTAAAAAGAGACTCTTGGTTGTTGCACACATCTATAATCCTATGCATTTGGAAGGTAGAAGGTTCACCCCTAGTATGAGATGAGCCTGTGCTACATAGATGAATTCTAGGAATCTGCCCAACAACCCCAGCTGAAATACTTCAAATTATTACAAATGTAAAAGTCAGTAAAATTTAGCTAAGACATTTCTAGATTTTATAGCAGAAAGAAACCTCTTTCTACAAAGTCTCAATACTATCCACAAAACATCTTGAATATTATTTAAAGATAGAATAAATAAAACAAAAAGACCCTTAAATCCTAAGAAATTAAGTATTAAAACAGCCCCATTTTCTTACTGTGTGAAAACCCACAGATAGGGCTAGAGAGATGGCTCAGCGGTTAAGAGCACCGCCTGCTCTTCCAGAGGACCCAGGTTCAATTCCCAGCACCCACGTGGCAGCTAACAACTGTCTGTAGTTCCAGTTCCAGGCAAACACCAAGGCAAATAAATAAAGTTTTTTGAAAAAAAGAAAAAAGAAAACCCACAGATAAAGTAAACATTAATAAAAAAGAATTATAAAACAAAGGGCTTGATCTATGTACTCCAATAAAAGAAAAATATTTTAAAATATTAAACTACTATTTCTGAGAATGGAAGCATGTTGATGGTACAGAAACAGCATAGCATGAGCTGTACCTAAATTTTACTTCAAGAGGAAAATTACCTAGAATGATGGGGACACTAATATATGCAAAAATTATAAATCAAAAAGCAAATAATCTTTTTAAAAGAAAATCTGTGTAATAATGCTTTAGGTCTAATTTGAAAATAAAGAGTCCAAATTTACAAAAAGAAATGAATAAAAAATTATATGAATTTAAATTAAAACTCTCTGGCAGAGCTGTAATTTTTTTCAAGAATAAATTGTGGGGGCTGGAGAGATGGCTCAGAGGTTAGGAGCACTGACTGTTCTTCCAGAGGACCTGAGTTCAATTCCCAGCAAAACCACATGGTGGCTCACAACCATCTATGATGAGGTCTGG
>PVIH01030589.1:0-11989 GCA_004025045.1 Sigmodon hispidus | reverse complement strand
CACTCCAAAGGTATTAGCTCAACTATGTTCATAGCAGCATTATTTGTAATAGCAAGAACCTGGAAACAACCTAGATGTCCCTCAACTGAAGAATGGATTAACAAACTGTGGTACATCTACACAATGGAATACTACTCAGCAGTAAGAAAAAATGATATCCTAAAATTCACAGGCAAATGGATGGATTTGGAGAATATCCACCTGAGCAAAGTATCACAAACTCAGAGAGATAAAAAGGGGATGTACTCACTCACTAGTGGTCTCTAAACAAACAAACAAGAAAATAAGCCAAACATGCCCAAGCAGCAAACCACAACCACTGAACAGCTTGGGATCAGAAACACCCTGGCCTGACCATTCAAACCCCAGTCCATCTATAGGAACACCTGACTCACTCTTGAGGGAGGGGGGACAAAACTGGATTTGGCCGGGAGTGAAGACTGATCCAAGCATTATTGGGCCAGTGTGACCATAGGGCTGTCTGCTCCCTGCCAAGGGAGGGGATGGGGAGTTGCAGAGAAGAAAAATCATCAGATGTGGTAGGAAGGGGAAGAGACCTTCAATAAGGATATACAGGGATGGAAAAAAAAATCAGAGGGAAAGCTGAACACAAAGAAAATATATGTGTAGTAATCTTATTTGCATTTCCACCTTTGATAAGCCATGCTTATGATTATCATCCTCTGTATAGTTATTGTTAACTCTTTGTCATTTTTAAATTCTTTTTACTGTTTTTTTTTTGATAAATACAAAATAAAAAAGAAAAAAAAAGTTATACTATAGAGCTACAGTAATAAAAACAGCCTGGTACTGACATAAAACCAGACTTGTGGATCAATAGAATAGAATTAACGATCCAGACATTAACCCAAAAAAACTATCAACACCTGAAAAAGTGGCCCAAAATATTCAATGGAAAAAGATAGTATATTTAACAAATGGTGTTGGCATAGCTGTATGGAAGTATGTAGAAAAATGCAAATAGATCCGAGCTTGTCACTTTACACAAAACTCAAATCCAAGTGGATCAAAAACCTCAACATAAACCCAGCCACTTTAAACTTGATAGAAAAGAAAGTGGGAAATACACTTCTATGAATATGCACAGGCGACCACTTCCTAAATATAATACCAGTGGCACAGACACTAAGACCAACAATCAATAAGTGGGATCTCCTGAAGCTAAGAAGCTTCTGTAAAGCCAAGGACACTGTCAATAGGACAAAACGACAGCCTACAGAATGGGAAAAGATTTTCACCAACCCTACGTGTAATAGAGGACTGATATCTAAGATATATAAAGAACTCAAGAATCTAGAGCCCAAAACCTTGAATAACCCAATCAAAAAATGGGGTTCAGATCTAAAAAGGGAATTCTCAGCAGAAGAATTACGAATGGCTGAAAGGCACCTGAAAAAGTGCTCATCATCTTTAGCCATCAGAGAAATGCGAATCAAAACAACTTTGAGATACCACCTGACACCTGTCAGATTGGTTAAGATAAATTACACAAAGGACAGCCTATGTTGGAGAGGATGCTGAGCAAGGGGAACACTCCTCCATTGTTGGTGGGAGTGTAAGCTTGTTCAGCCACTTTGGAATGTAGTATGGAAGTTTCTCAGAGAATTGAGAATCAATTTCTCCAGGGACCCAGCAATACCCCTTCTGAGTGTATACCCTAAAGATGCACAGTCACACTTCAAAGGCATTAGCTCAACTATGTTCATAGCAGTGTTATTTGTAATAGCAAGAACCTCAAAACAACCTAGATGTCCCTCAACTGAAGAATGGATTAACAAACTGTGGTACATCTACACAATGGAGTACTACTCAGCAGTAAGAAAAAATTATATCCTAAAATTTGCAGGCAAATGGATGGATTTGGAGAATATCCTCCTGAGTGAGGCATCTCAATCTCAGAAAGATAAGCAGGGGATGTACTCACTTATTAGTGGACTCTAAACAAACAAACCAACCAACAAACAAGAAAAAAGACAAGCATGCCCAAGCTGCAATCCACAGCCACTGAACAGCTTGGGATCAGAAACACCCTGGACTGACTCCTTGGATCCCACTCCCCCTAGAGGAACACCTGGCTCACTCTTGATGGAGGAGGGACAAAACTGGATCTGCCAGGAGTCGAGACTGAACTAAGCAATATTGGGACAGTGCAACCACGGGACTGCTTGCTGCCTGCCCAGGGAGCGGATGGGGAGTTGTGGAGAATAAAGAATGACCTGATGTGGTGGGAGGGGGATGGGACTTTTAATAAGGATATACAAGGATAGAAAGTGTGACTTCTTTGTTCATAATAATAAAAAAAGAAACACACTAACATGATGGATACAAAAACAGAATTCATCCTGTTGCTACATAAAATAGACACTGTTCAATTGCATAGGCAGACACAGACTCAGAGTAAAGGATTAGGAAAAGTCTTTCTAACCAAATGGTCCTCAGAAGCAAGTGGTGTAACCATTCTAATAGTTAACAAAATAGACTTCAAACTAAAATCAACCAAAAAAGACCAGGATAGACATTATTTATTTCAGGAAAAATTCACCAAAATGAAGTCTCAACCCTGAACATTTATGCCCCAACACAAGGACACCTAAATATGTTAAGAAACACTACTAAAGAAAGCTTAAATTTCACATCAATCTTCATACATTAATAGTGGAAGACTTCAATACCACATTCTCACTAATGGATAGGTCTACCAGACTAAAACTCAACATAGAAATAAGGTATCTAACAGATGTTATGACCCAAATGGACTTAATGGATGTATACAGAACTTTCCACCCAAACACAAAGGAATGTACTTATTACTCAGCATCCATGGCACCTTCTCTAAAATTGACTACATACTTGGACAAAAAGCAAACATCAATAGATACAAAAAATAGAAATAATGCCTTGGATCATATCAGAGTACCATGGTCTAAAGACAGAGTTCAACAACAAGAAAAATCACAGAAAGTCTACAAATTCATGGAAACTGAACAGCTCTCTATTGAACTACCTCTGGGTCAAGAAAGAAGTTAAGAAAGAAATCAAAGACTTCCTAGAATTAAATCAAAATAAATCCCCAACATACTCAAATTTACAGGACACAAAGAAGTACTAAGAGGGAAATTCAAAGCACTACATGACTATATAAAAAATCTAGGGAAATCTCATACAAGAGACTTAACTGCACAGCTGAAAGCTTTAAAACAGTTAGAAGCAAACTCACTTGGAAGGAGTATACATCAGGAAATAATAAAATTAGAATGGAAATCAATACAATTGAAACAAATAGAATAGTGCAAAGAATCAATGAATCAAAGAGTTGGTTCTTTGATAACTCAACAAGATAGATAAACTCTTATCCAAATTAGCCAAAAGCCAGAGAGATACTATCCAGATTAACAGAATCAGAAATAAAAAGGGGGACATAATAACAGACCCCCAGGAAATCCAGAGAATTATCAGGACATACTTTGAAAATTTATATTCCACTAATATGAAAAACCTAGTAGGAATGAATAGCTTTTGGAACAGTTATCACTTACCATAATTAAGACTGATAAATGCCCTCAGTACACCTATAACCCCCCCAAGGAAATTGAAGCTCTATTACAAGTTTTCTAAGTAAAAAAAAAATCCCAGTGCAGAATTCTACCAGACATTCAAAGAAAAAGTAATACCAATACTACTCAAACTGTTCTGTACAATAGAAACTGGAGAAACATTGCTGAACTCCTTTTATGAGAATACAATTATCATACCCATGCCAATCAGAGATGCAACAAAGAAATAGAATTACAGACTGATCTACTTCCTGAACATTGATGAAAAAATACTCAGTAAAATACTGGCAAACCAAATTCAACAACATATCAAAACAATTCATCACAATCAAGAAGGCTTCATCCCAAAGATACAGGGATTGTTCAACATATTAAAAATTGTGAATGTTGTCCATCATATAAACAATCAGAAAGAAAAAAACCACATGATCATCTGTGTAATTGTTGAAATAGCCTTTGACCAAACCCACCATTTTTTCATGATAAAAGTCCTAGAGAGATCAAGAATGCACGGGAAATACCTACATGTAATAAAGATGATATACAGCAAGGTGACAACCAACATAAAACTAAATGGAGAGAAACTCAAAGCAATTCCAGTAAAAGCAGGAACAGAACAAAGCTGTCCTCTCTTTCCATATTTATTAAAGATAGTTCTTGAAGTTTTAACTAAAGTAAAAAGAGAACAAAAAGAAATTGAGGGGATACAAATTGGAAAGGAAGAAGTCAAACTATCTCTATTTGCAGATGATATAATATACATAAGTGACCCCCAACATTCTACCAGGGAACTCCTACAACTGAAAGACACCTTTTACAATGTAGCAGAGTACAAGATTAACTCAAAAATCAATAGCCCTACTATACACTAGAGATAAAAGAGCTGAAAGAGAAGTAAGAGAAATATCACCACAATGGGAAATAACTTTAAATATCTTGGGGTAACTCTAACCAAAGAAATAGCAGTTCTGTTTGACAAAAACATTAAGTCATTGAAAAAAGAAATTGAAGAGGATATCAGAAAATGAAAAGTTCTCTGATGCTCTTGGATAGATAATATCAACATAGTAAAAATGACAATTCTACCAAAAACTATCTACAAATTTATTGCATTCCCCATAAATATCACAACACATTTTTTGCAGACCTTGAAAGAATAATACTCCACATCGGAATAACAGAAAACACAGGATTGCCAAAACAATCCTGTTCAATAAAAAACTTCAGGAGGCATCACCATCCCTGACTTTAAGTTATTCCATAGAGCTACAGTAATAAAAATAGCTGGCACTGGCATATAAATAGACTTGTGGATCAGTGAATTTGAATCAAAGACCCTGACCTCAATCCACACACCTGTGACCACTTGATTTTTGATAAAAAGGCTAAAATACACAATGGAAAAAAGATATTATCTTCAACAAATGGTGTTGTCATAACTGGATAGTAGTATGTAGAAAAATGCAAATAAATCCGTATCTATCACCCTGCACAAAACTCAAATCCAAGTGGATCAAAGACCTCAACATAAACCCAGCTACACTAAACTTAATAGAAAGGAAAGTGGGAAATACCCTCCAATTCTTTGGCACAGGTGACAATGTCCTAAATATAACACCAGTAGCACAGACACTAAGAACAAAAATTAATAAATGGGAATTCCTGAATCTGAAAACCTTCTGTAAAGCAAAGAACATAGTCAATAAGACAGAACAACAGCCTACAGAATGGGAAAAGATCTTCATCAGTGCTACATCTGACAGAGGGCTGATCTCTGAAATATATAGAGAACTCCAGAAACTGGAGACCAAACCCCCAAATAATCCAACTAAAAAATGAGGTTCAGAGCTAAAATGGAAATTCTTAACAGAAGAATTACAAATGACTGAAAGGCACTTAAAGAATTGCTCAACATCTTTAGCCATGAGAGAAATGCAAATCAAAACAACTTTGAGATACAGCCTTACAGCTATCACAATGGCTAAGCTCAAAAACACTGATGAGAGCCTATACTGGAGAGGATGCAGAGTAAGGGAAACACTCCTCCTATGTTGGTGGGAGTGTAAACTTGTACAGCCACTTTGGAAAGCAGTATAGCACTTTCTCAGTAAACTGGGAATCAATATACCCAATGATTATCAACACAACTGTAGGGCATATACCCAAAGAATGCACATTTTTATCCCAAGGGCATTAGCTCAACTATCTTTATAGCAGCATTTTTTTTTTTTTTTGGTAATAGCCAGAACCTGGAAATGACCTAGATGCCCCTCAACTAAAGAACGAATTTAAAAAAAAAAAATGTGGTACATTTACACAATGGAGTACTTCCCAGCAGAAAAAAAATTCTAAAATTTGCAGGCAAATGGATAGATTTGAAGAATACCTTCCTGAGTAGGGTAACATAGGCCTAGAAAGACAGATATGGTATGTACTCATTCATACATGGATTTTAGGCAAAAAAGCAAAAGAATATCCAGGCTGCAAACCACAGTCACTGAACGGACTGGGATTAGAAGAAACTTAAGAGAGACATCCAAGGATCCTCCTGGTAAAGACAAAAATAGAGCAGATCTTCAGATTAAATTGGGATCATAATGGATAGCAAGCAAGAGAGGTGAGAACAAATAAGAGAATGAGATGGCTGAGTGAATCAACAAAGAGAAAAGTGCAAAGGATATCTTGATAGAAGGAACCACTGTGGGGTTGGAAAGAGGCCAGGTGCTGGGGAAACCTCCAAGAACCCACAAGATGTCCATGGATAAGACTCAAACTAATAGTGGAAGGGGTGCTTAAACAGGACTTTCCCTATAATCAAATGAATGACAACCCTAAGTGTCATTATAGAAACTTCATCCAGTATTGAATAGAGGCAGAAACAGAGATCCGTAACTAAGCACCAAGTCAATCTCCTGGTCCAACTGAAAAAAGAGGAGATGAATATAAGCAAAGGATTTGGAATTATTATTAGGAGTCCCACAGAGATGCCTAGCTGGAGCTTTTGGGAGCTCATTGAATCAAAAGCAGCCACTGGGGAATCTTCAGGAAAAGGAACTAAACCCTCCAAAGGTAGATGACTTTCTAATGGCATAGGAAGTATGTGAAACCTTGTGGAGTAGGATCAGACTATGTTTCTGTGCATGAACTGGCATCTTGAAGCCCATTCCCTACAGAGAAACACCTATCCCAGTCCTAATATTGGGATGAAGGAATTGGACCTATCTCAAATGGATATGTTAGACTGAACTGACCCACAGTGGGACTCCTTGGGGAAAGGATGGGGGAATGGGGTTGAGGGAGGGTGAGGGAGAACTGGAATGGATTGGGAGGAGGGAGTACTATAATTGAGAATTACTGAGAAATAAATGACCTCAGAACAGTAAAGTAAAACTGGGGGGAACAGCTACACTATAATGAAGAATACCAGAAATCACTAAAGAGAGCTAATGAATTAGTAAATTGTATAATGAATACACACAGAATAACAAACTATATTAGACAACAGTACTCCTATTTCAATTTCAACCAAGAATTACATCTTTCTATCAAGGATAGATATCATATCATGGTAAATCAAATAAAAGCATTTTCTAAGCAAATCAACAGAAGAAGAAAGTTGGATAGTAATTTAATAACTTATGAAATAATTTTCACACTAATGCTAATCACTAGAGATAGGCATGAATACTGCATGCTCATTAAGGTAAAACCCACCAAGCAGATATTTCAGTTCTAAACATTTATACTCCAAATACAAAGGCACCCAATTTCCAAAATTACAAACTGGACCTATATTCATCCCAAACCCAGATGCCTAGAGGCCAATGTAAGAACACAAAATGGTCAGGGCAATATGGCACTACCTGTACCCAGCTATCCTTCCTAAAGCAATACCTGAGTATCCCATCAAAGCTAAAGGGCAAGAAAACAACAATAAAACCAACTTTATGAAGGTGATGAACAGAAAATAAGCAAGTCATTTAAAGAAATATAGGAAAACGTAAAAATTGGAGGAAATGAAGTCTTTAAAAATCAAGAAAAAATAACCAGGTGAAAAAAATGAATAAAACTATTCAATACCTAAAAATGGAAATAGAAGCAACAAAGAAAACACAAACTGATGAAAACATAGAGATAAAAAAAATCTAGGTAAATGAATAGGAACTATAGACACAAGCATCAATAACAGAATATAGGAGGTGGAAGAATCTTCGGCATAGAAGATATGACAAAGGAAAGTGATGTATCATTGAAAGAAAATGTTACATCTAAAAGTATTTCTGACACAAACATCCAAGAAAGCTGGGAAACTATGAAAAGACCAAACTTAAGAACAATAGAAACAGGAAAATGGTTCCCAGCTCAAAGGTCCAGAAAATATTTTTCAACAAAATTATAGAAAAAAAATGTTTCTAGCATAAAGGAGATGCCTACAAAAGTACAAAAAGTTTACAGAATGTCAAATAAATTGTATCAGAAAAAAGTACCTCTTTGCCACACAATAATCAAAACACTAAACATGCACAACAAGGAAAGTATATTAAGAGGTACAAGGGGAAAAGACCAAGTAACATATAAAGGCAGACCTAGTATAATTATACTCAACTTCTCAGAGATACTAAAAGCCAGAAAGGTCTGCCTGCATAAGTGTTTTGTAGACTCTAAGAGAGTGACTGGGAGGGGAGGGAGGGGGAAGGGAGTTTGAAAAAGGGGATACACAGATAAAAAAATGAGACTTTATTCATAATAAAAAATATTGTCATGTACAAACTCTGTGGTTCTGCACAGATTGAATAAAAAGGAATATTTCCAGAAAGGCTATGTAAAAACGAAAAAGAGTCCATAGATGCCAGCTTAGACTATGATACCAAGAAAATCTTTCAACTACTATAACAGGAGAAAAAAATATTCCATGACAAAGTCAAATATAAACTATCCAAATCCAGTCCTACAGAAAGGAATAGATAAAAAACTCTAATCTAGAAGGTTAACTACACCCATGAAAACACAGGAAATAATTTCATAATAGTAAAAACAAAAGAAAGAAAACACACATCACCAACAACAATATAACAGAGATTAATTATTGATAATTAATGTCTCTTAATATCAGTGCATTCAGCTCATCAATAAGATATAGGTAAACAGAATAAATGGGAAAACTGGATCCATTCTCCTGCTGTATACAAGAAACACACTTTAACATCAAATATATACATTACCTTACAGTAAAGGGTTGGAAAGTTTACTCAAGAAAATGTATTTGAGAATCAAGCTGGTATAGCTATTCTAATGTTTAATAAAGTAGATTTCAAATTAAAATTAAAAGTGATTGGGGAAAGATACCACATACTCACCAAAGGAAAAAATTAACCAAGATGATATCTTAATTCTTAACATCTATGCTCCAATTACAAGGGCACCATGTTTGTATAAAAAAAAACCTTATTAAAGCTTAAATGATTAATCAAACATCACACATAAATAGTGAGAGACTTCAATACTCTGCTCTTACCAATGGATAGATCATATAGACGAAAACTAAATAGAAATAATGGAGCTAACAGATGTTATGAGCCAAAAAACCTACGAGATATTTACAGAAAATTTTACTCAAACATATAAGAATATACCTTGTTCTCAGCATCTCATTGAATTTTTTCCAAACTTGGCTATATACTTGGTTACAAAGAAAATCTCAATAGATATAAGAAAGTCTAAGTAACCCCCTGAATCCTACCAGATCATCATGGATTAACATTGGACTTCAACAACAGAAACAAAAGATAACCTACAAACTCATGGAAATGAAACAACTTCCTACTGAATGACTACTGGGTCAAGACAGAAATAACTTAAAGACTTCATAGAGTTCAAATGAAAATAAATGTACAACATACCCAAACTCATAGAACACAATAAAAGCAATGCTAAGAGGAAAGTCCGTAGTACCAAGTGCCTTCATTGATAAATTGGAGAGAACTTATACTAGTAAATAGCACACCTGAAACCTGTAGAACAAAAAGAAGCAAACACACCCAGGACGAGTAGAGGGCAGGAAAGAAATAAAAAAGTGCAAAAATCAAAAAGGAAATTAATATATCTTTATAATTAGATAAAAATGAAAAACAACATATTCAAACCTATAGGATACAAAGATAGAAGTTATAAAATGCAAATTTATAGCACTAAATGCTTACATAACAATGCAAATATTTTATATTAGTAATTTACCTGCATACCTGAAAGCTCTAGAGCAAAAAGAAGAAATAACAACCAAAGAGTAGATTCCAAGAAATAATCAAACTTGCAACTAAAATGAAGTAGAACCAAAATTTAAAAAATACAAAGTATTATTAAATGAGCTTGTTTTATGAAAAATGAGATTGACAAACATCTACCCAAATTAAAAGATATACAGAGAAGATCCAAGATAGTAAACTTAGAGATAAAAAGGTGGAAGTAATGCTGATAGCTGTAAACTTCACTATACTCTGTATATTCACTGTATATATTCAATGTAACTATACTCGGTTGTCAGAAGTTTCTGGCCTGGCCTTGCCTTCAGGTCCAGATCCACAGTCCCATAGGTGCTTATTCCCAAATAATCACACAAAGGCTTATGTCAACTACAAGCTGTTTGGCATGTGGCTTAGGCATATTACTATTTAATTCTTATATTTTAAGTTAATCTATATTTCTTGTTTATGTTTATGTGGCTTAGTATCTCTTCTCAGAGGAACATTCTCATCATCCTTTCTCTGCATCTTCCGGCATCTGTACTCTGCTCTTCCTCCTCACAGACTTGTCCTTTTCTGGTCTCCCCACCTATACTTCCTGTATGTCTAGCTTCTGACCAATCAGCAATTAATTAAACCAATATTTACAGTGTACAGAAGCATAGTCCCACAGCATTTTCCATTTTTTCTTTTTAAAACAAGAACCCCACATCTAATTGTCTTTGTTTAGTTTTTTTTTCTCACTGTTACCTATGCCAACTTGTAACCAACACTGTAAAGAAAGACAAAAATTCATAATCCATTTTGGAGAAATGTGGACAAGGTTCTCTAGACTATTTTCTGCTGACTGGGCATGATGGTACTCTTAACGGGAATCCTGAAAATATTCAGAACTATGGCAAAGTTTTAACTGGAGTATTATGTGAAGCTAAGTCTTCTGATCCAGTCTCCTTTGATCATTTAGGTCATCTATTCCCTTTGGAGTTTTTTTCTTTTTAAGGAAGTCTTCCTTAATCAAACCTAGTTTTTCTTCCAGAATGAATCCACAACTTCTCATTTTCTGTGGAAAAACATCAAAAACCCCTTCTTTCCAAAGTAACATTTTTTGAGTTCAATTTTGAGGTCAAGGCATTTACAAAATGCATAGATTGGATTAATCCAGCAGCTTTTAAAATCAAATGTGTCTTAGAAGCTCTTGATCCTTCCTCAGCAGTCAAACAATTCAAAAACAACAAAATATAAAGTATCCAAATTCTCTATGTATTTTCCGTACATGCTTTCTTTCTTTTTTTTTTTTTAAATAAAGGGGGATTTATCCTTTTTCCTCTCTCCTAAACCTAGATATATTTTTAAACACACTAAATTATTTAGAGTTTTTTTGTCTGAATCTATATTTACTGTTTTATTCCCACACCATTAATCTGCTAAGGAATGACTAAGATTAAACCTGGTTTATGGAGGATTGTTCATTCAGATCCTTGATTTGTGACATCTTAGCTTTATGGCAGAGGTACTGGCAGGAATAATGTTTACCGCCACAACTCTGAAGAATTTTAGGGTCCACACTGCCACCAGGAAGAGTACTGCTGCCCTCTGCTCATAAACCTCATATAGGGGCTGTCTGCAGAGTCCCAGCGCACTCTGGAGCAGGGGCGGATAAACTCTGCAGGTCATCAGACCCTCAGCACCTGCTGAGGGAAGCTTCACGGCTACCCGCCACCACCTCGAACTGAGCAAGCCAACATCTGCAGGGGTCTCTGAAGGACAGACTCAGACTGCCCAGAGGTGAGGAGGGGTCACCAGGTCCAAGCGCCTATATCCCAGCCTGGGAGGGAGAGTCGAGCTCCCATAGCTTTCGGTTCCGCTCCCGGGACAAGTGCTGTCTGCAGAGTCCCACTGCACTCTGGAGCAGGGGCGGATAAACTCTGTAGGTCACCAGACCCGCAGCTCCTGCTGAGGGAAGCTGCACGGCTACTCGCCGCCACCTCAAACTGAGCAAGCCAACATCTGCAGGGGTCTCTGAAGGACAGACTCAGACCCTGACCAGAGGGGTGACAGGAGGCACACAAATCCAAGTGCCACAACCGACCAGGAGCCATCTAATTGTGAACCACTGAAGCCATGGGCAAACGTCAGTGCAAAAAATTACATAATAATACAAAGGACAACATGGTA
>PVIH01030588.1:0-11993 GCA_004025045.1 Sigmodon hispidus | reverse complement strand
CCAAAGGTATTAGCTCAACTATGTTCATAGCAGCATTATTTGTAATAGCAAGAACCTGGAAACAACCTAGATGTCCCTCAACTGAAGAATGGATTAACAAACTGTGGTACATCTACACAATGGAATACTACTCAGCAGTAAGAAAAAATGATATCCTAAAATTTGTAGGCAAATGGATGGATTTGGAGAATATCCTCCTAAGTGAGGTATCACAAACTCAGAAAGATAAGCAGGGGATGTACTCACTCATTAGTGGTCTCTAAACAAACAAACAAGAAAAAAAGCCAAACATGCCCAAGCGGCAAACCACAACCACTGAGCGGCTTGGGATCAGAAACACCCTGGACTGACCCTTCGAGCCCCACTCCAACTATAGGAACACCAGACTCACTGTTGAGGGAGGGGGAACAAAACTGGATTTGGCCAGGAGTGGTGACTGATCCAAGCATTATTGGGTCAGTGGGACCATAGGACTGTCTGCTCCCTGCCCAGGGAGGGGATGGGGAGTTGCAGAGAAGAAAAATGACCAGATGTGGTGGGAGGGGGAAGTGACCTTGAATAAGGATATACAGGGATGGAAAATAAAATTTCAGAGGGAAAGCTGAACACAAAGTAAATATATGTGTAGCAATCTTATTTGCATTACCACCCTTGATAAGCCATGCTTATGATTCTTATCCTCTTTATAGTTATTTTAACTTTTCTGCATTTTAAATTCATTTTACTGTTTTTTTGATAAATACAAAATAATGAAGGAAAAGAAGAAGAAGAAGAAGAAGAAGAAGAAGAAGAAGAAGAAGAAGAAGAAGAAGAAAGACTTCTTTCATTGTGTCCTACAAGTTTGGATACATTGTGGATTCATTTTCATTAAATTCTAGGAAGACTTTGATTTCTTTCTTAATTTCTTCCTTGACCCAGAGATGGTTCAGCTGAATGATGTTTAGTTTCCATGAGTTGGTAAGCTTTCTTTGGGTTTTGATGTTGTTAAACTCTAACTTTAGGCCCTGGTGGTCTGATATGTTACAAGGGATTATTTTAATTTTTTTCTGTTGATATTTGCTTTATGACAAATTTTGTGGTCAATTTTGGACAAAATTACATGAGGAGCTGAAATATATGTATATTCCTTTCCATTTTGGTGGATGCTTCTGTAGATATCTATTAAATTCATTTGCATTATAATCTCTTTTAAATTCCTTATTTTGTGTTGAGTCTCTTTCTGCTTGACCAGTGGGCCACCAGTGTTGTGGCCCCAATATTATAATATATATAAGTATATATATATATGTATTAAATTGTGACTTCTTAAAGAAATTACATTAAATTAAAAATTCTAAAATAGAAAAATTTTCAGGTGTAAATGATCTACATATGTTAAAGCAAGATTATATAAGATCATACTTTTTTAAAATATTTAATTTTACTAACAGAATATTTACATTTTGAGACCTTATTCAATCATAGTGAATGCTCCAAGTTTAAAAAGCATTAGGCAGTAACCACACACAGATGAAAACAGTGTAAACTATACAATACTTTAAGTACAATTTTTACAAAGTAACACTTTTTAAATAATATAACTGGACATCAAAATATACACTTTAGAGAAATTCATATCAGTAATTGTATAAAGCTCTCTTCTAGGGTCCTGAAAATTTAGGACAAATATTAGCTCTGTAAATAAAGTGTTACTGTGACAGTCCCGAAAGGCCACTATATATATTTTTCTACATATAGATATCACATTGACATTTTCAAGGCTACTAGTTTACTATATAATTTTTAGAATATGTATTCAAGTGTTGAGGTCCTTATGATTATGCAAACATCAAAAGAATAGTGGTATAAGAAGCAGATCATGGATGTATAGGCTCTGGCCACCCCAATTTAAATTCTAAGTGGCTGATATTTCCATATCTCAAAACAGTAGTGAATAATGTTTTAAATAAAATTATGGCATATAAGCTTGGAACATGATTCTGGTTTTCTACAATTTTCACAAGTTTTTGTTGTTTTAAATGCAAACAATTCTTTACCACTTCTTTATTCTAGTGCACCTGCATTAAGGCTTTGAATTATTTGACCCAAGATTTACAATATTAAAACCTGACTCGGCTTTTACAATGTTAAAGCAAACAGGTCCACAACCATAATACCTACCTTTTCACTGAGTCAACACGAAGCTCAACACCTTAAGGAAATGGTAGCAGAGACGTGCTAACAGTGGAGTTACATATATAGCTTTTAATTAAAGATGTATAATAAAACAGTTTAGTGGCAAGAGATTGGTGCTAATAAACAAAAGGTTTCTTTTAGAAAGAAATTGTAACATCTTTGGAAAACTGTCCGGTTCATTCTTTAGTTCCCACGGAGTTCATGCAGATATTTCTTTCTTTTTTTCTTTTTTTTTTTAAACTTTATTTATTTATTTGCCTTGGTGTTTGCCTGGAACTGGAACTACAGACAGTTGTTAGCTGCCAGGTGGGTGCTGGGAATCGAACCCAGGTCCTCTGGAAGAGCAGACGGCACTCTTAACCGCTGAGCCATAAGACAATCTTAAAAGTACATTGTAGATGGAAATGGAATGTACATCCAGAACTATAGGTGAAAACTAAGACCTGGGTGCCAATAGAAAAGTCTTCCTGATTTCGGTCATCACATATTTGTTTCCTGGAGTAAAGGTTCTTTGGCCTCTCCTGGCGCTTGTGTACTGTGAGGATGGCTGTGACCACCACAGTGCTTTCTCCAACTGCTGGACCTTAAACTTAAATTAGTATGTTCTGGAATAAACAAGGCAACGAGCAGAGCCAGCAGTACTGAACAGGCTCCAAAGAGGAAGGGGGGACCAGGGATGATGGAATTCTGTTCAAAGTGATGCTGAGGGCTTGTGTTTGTACCCAGGTCTGAACCCGTAATTGGCAGTTCTTTAAGTTCCACATGGAATATGTAGAAAATGAACCCATAAAGGGCTGGTCCTAGACCATTGCACAATCCTCTGATTCCCGTTATCATTCCTTGAACAACACCCTGTTGATCAGCATCAGCAGTTCATGAAACAAGGGCACTAACAGCTGGAAAGGTAATGCTAGACATGGCTGCCACTGCCCCAGCAGCCCACATCATCCAAGGTTCTGAACCAAAGCCATACCATGCCAGCTGCAAGATCTGAAATCCCAGTCCCAATTTCCAATTGACCGCATGAGTAGACTCAAGACTATGGTCTGTGCAATAATGGACAGAATGCCAAGGACTGCTATAAAGACTGCAACACTTTCTGGGGAAAACTTTATTATCTGTCTGAGGTATAAGAAGAAGCTGGAGTACTAGCCTGCCTCTGGTAGGTAGGAGAGAAACACCGTGATACAGATCAGCAGCACTATGGAATCTTGGCCCAATTTTTTTTTAAAGATGCAAAGGGATCAGCTTGTTCCCAGGAAATGGGGCTCCCCAAGATGCTGGCCGCATCTTCTCAGGCAAGGACTCTGGCACAGTGACAAGGATAAAACAGATGTCTAGCAGAACTATTGCTGTAGCGAGGACCACCACTAAGCTGTCCCCATACACTCGTCCAAGGCAAGCTCCAATTGCAGGACTAAGCTGGTAGCGAATGTTGCTGAAATCAGCCCATAAGCCATACTTCTTTCATGTTCTTGAGTTATATCTGCTACATATGCAAACACCACAGAGAATGTCACTGCAAAACCCCCAGAAACAGAGATGACAGCAAAGTACCACCAAGGGCTGATCTTCATCAGAGGAATTGGGGCACATGTGAAGAACACTGTTAGCAGCAAGAAGGACTTCCAGCCCCAAACATCAGAAAGAGCATCAATAAGTGGGGCACTGAGGAATGACAACAAACCCTTTACTCCTTGAATTAGGCCATTCATCAGAAATGTATGTTTAGGGAAGGTTTCATACAGTACCACCAATGTGGGTGCTGTCAGTAGTCCCCAAGCAAAAAACTCCAAAAAGATGACAATAACCGCATGATAAACACTAGGTGAGCCTATTCCTTGAGGCTTTTCCGGTCTCTCTGTCTCCTGTAAACCTAAGGTGAACTGCTTTGCTTTACAACATCAGCCAGCCCAGCTATCATGTTTCGCTTGCTTAATCACACAGGCCCCAATGCAGCAGAGCTACTGATTATGGCCTGAGGCCTCTGAAACGTGCCTCCGTCCTTAATGATGATCTTTTTGGCCAGCATGATACTGCGGTTCCCGGCCCGTTTCTTTTTCTTCCCCTGGGTCATTTTACCATCCTCGACTCCCGGCGCTGCAGCAGCCACTCAGGGGGCGGGTGGCACCAGCGGCGAGTGCGGTCCACCACTACTGCCCGGCCGGGCCGAGCCGCTCCGGGCCCGACCTGCTTCAAGATCATACTTTTAACAAAACTAAACAAACTAAAAAAATTAAGCTCTAATTAAAATTAAAATATCAAATAAAGAAGTCTCAGGTCTACATGCATTCACGGCAAAATCATAACATTTCCTCAATGCAGAAGTACAACCAGTATTTCCAAAACTATTTCACAAAATAAAAACAGAGGAAACACTTGTCCCAGTTAGTTTATTGTTAACACAACCAAGAGTCACTTAAAAAGAGAGAGCTTCAATTGAGGAATTGCTCAGATCACATTTGCTTTTAGTCATATCTGTGGGGAAATATTCTGATTATTGTTTAATGTGGAAAAACACAGACTACAGTGAGCAGTTCAATCACTTTACTGTTTCCTGAGTTGTATACACTTGAGTCAGAGAGAAAAATCCAGTTAGCAGTGTTCTTCCATGTTCTCTATTTGAGTTCCTTCCTCCAGGCTTCTGCCTCCAATTTCTGCTTTAACTTCCCTTAGTGATTAACTATTATTAGGAAGTGTGAGCTGAAATAATGTTTTCCTCCCCAGTTGTTTTTGGTCCTAGTGTTTATTTCAGTATCAGAAAAGGCAAATTAAAAAATTACCAAAGTCCTTTTATAATGTCAATATTACTGTATAATTAAAACTATTTAAATACACATACACATGTACATGAGAGAGAAGACTATAGACCAATATTCCTGTTTAACGTAGATGAAAAATTAACTGAACGCTTATTGCAACCAAATACAGGTGCATAACAGAAACAAAATAAACTTAACAAAATCATTTGTCTGCATGATTTAGCAGACAAATCTCATTTTTTTTTTGTTTGAATAGATGTAGAAAGGGAATTTGACAAAATCTAGCATCCCTTAAGAGGAGCAGAAGCTGTATATGATCAAAATGCATTGTCTAGAGTATTCAAAGAAATAAAACAAGTGAGAAAAATAAAATTTTAAATGTTCTATATTGAGTAAGATTGGAAGAAATATACTACAACATATACAAAGCTATACATGAAAAACACACTATCAACATTATCCTTAAAGAATGAAATTTTGAAAAATTATATTAAAATTAGAACTAAGACCTGAGTATTCACATATTCTCTCCTGGTCACTATAAATGCTTTCAATCTTAGCTAGGGCAATATTACAAGGAAGGAAACATGAGTGACACAATGGGGAGATATTGTAGGTGATATGGTGTGATAACTAAAAGATGCTTAAAACTCCACCACAAAACTCTTAGAGCTAAAAAACATGTTCATCAATGTGGCAGGTTACAAAATTATCCACATAAAAACTCAGTGACTTCTCCATACACCAATGACAAACATAATGGGAAAGATATCAGAGAAACAAGCATGGTGACAATATATTCTCCCAAAACTTATTCTCAAGTAAACCTAGCCAAGGAGGTTATGTGTGTGTGTGTGTGTGTGTGTGTGTGTGTGTGTGATGAAAACTTTACAGGGAAGAGGGAAAAATTTAAAAAGCCACAAGAAGATGAAAATTTGCCATTACCATTAATGGAGAAAATTAATGCCTCCCCAAAAATGGCCGTTCTATGAAAATTAATTACAGGTTCATTATCTGTATCTGAATCAATATCTCCATTAAATAAAAAGTAAAAAAGAAAGAGAAGAGAAAAGATAGAAGAAAAGAACAAAGGAATAAAGGAGGGAGGGAGGGAGAAAGGAAGGGAGGAAGAAAGAGGATGTGACTACTCCTATGCTGGACTCTTTCTGTCTGACAGAAAGGGTGGAGGGAGATCCAGACCAGCTGGCCTCTCCCTGGGGTTGGAGCGAGATGATGAGTGTTGATGACTCAGCACCCCCTAGCCACCCCGAGAAATCACATGCTGAGTCGGAAGCCTTGTTGAAGCAAGAACTCACTTTATTGCATCAGTCTGGGGCTTATATAGGGTTGTGAGAAGCAGGTGGGAATCTTGGGATGGTGTTGGTGGGGTGGGGAAAAAGGGCCAACAGTATTTTACCATGTTAGCAGAGGCTAGGCAGAGGTGGTGCTGAGCCAACCCCATGTGGAGCTTATGGCCAGAGACAGTTCACCAAACGCTAGGAAGGCTTAAAATTTACACTGGGCCTCAAAACTGTGCTCTTAAAAGGGTCCAACATCTCCTCCTTCTGTTTTTGTTAAGACATGACTCCTGACTTAGGTTGTACGCCCCTCCCCCATGGGAATCTTACCTGTCATTGAGTACCATGCATCAAGGGGAGGTCCTACTCCATGACCTGTCTTAGGTTGTCTCAGCTCACCTGATATCTTACCCATCATTGGTCAGATGGAGGGCACAAGAGGGGCTTTCATCAGAGGACAACCAGTTATATGAGGAGCCAGGCTCCTGAGTCTCTGATAGAGTACTTCTATTTGGTTAATTTTAACTGCCTCTAGCCATTGTTGGATAAACTGTATGATCTTATTGATCATACAAGGCCCAATGGTAAGGATGAGAATAAGGAGAAGGAAGGGTCCAAGTAGGGGAAGGAAGTAGGGCCTTCCACAGGGGATTATCTTGAAGATCTCTCCATCTCTTCTCTATGTCTTCTTGGAATTTTTTTATCCTTTCCTGGACAATCCCTGACTTATTGGCATAAAAACAACACTTTTCCTGCAAAAACAAAACAACACTTTTCCTGCAAAAACAAGCAAAGATTCCCCTTTTCCGCAGTTAGTAGATCTCACCCTCTCCTATTTTGGAGAAGCTCCTTAGCTAGAGAGTCTAGTTGACTCTGAAGATCAAGAATGGTGCTGGAGAGAGCCTTCACATCATCAATTAATTGAAGAGATAATTTTCTAAAGAGATGTGAGGACAGGCCAATTCCTGTGGCCCCTGTAGCAACACCTGTGGTGATCCCCAGTCCCATGTGGAGTGATATTATTTGAATAGCTCTTTTGGATCTTTCTCCTATATAGTCAAAGGAGGACACAGGGACAGCCTTGTTCCTGGGGATGATGTCTACATCGGGGACCAGAACTGCAGGGCTTCTTAGGAAGAAAGCCATGAGCTTTTCCTTCTCCACAAGCAAGGACTGTTCCAGAAGGCAGGCAATATTGAGTGGGTGGAACAGTTATATTTCAATTACAAAAGGAAAGAGGGACACAGCCCACATCTATACTGCTATTATTAGGGAAAGTTGGCACCCACACAGAAGAATTAGAGGGTAGTGTGGGAAAAAGCTGAGTAGCAATGGGAAGTGTGAGAAAGCAATTTTGTAAATTAATAGAGGCCTTGCTAGGAAGGGTAACATTAACAGGTAGAGCTAATGGCCTTGGGGATCCTGATCTGAGACAAAGCCAGCAGTCCTCTGCAAGGAAGGGGTTAGTCTGATAGAGCATGGAAAAAAAATCATATCAAGGGACTGTTTGGGGGGCAAATGAGAGATCACCCCGATTTTCAGGAAGGGCAATAGGGTGGTAATTGAGCTCTGGAAATTGTGCTAGGACAAGCTTTTCTATTTGGTGTTGGACCTCTAGGTCCCAAGCCTTGTCCTGGACTCCTCCACCATCAGAATAACCTATAGGAGCCTGGAGATTCCAGTAGACATATTGTCCAGGGGTGCCCCAGCAGGGCTGAGTGCCCTGCTATGTGCCCTTCAAGGCAGAGCCAAAGATCCTTCTGTAGCTAACACTGTTCTTGGTGGAAACTCAAAAGGTTTTGTTATCAGACCTGTGAGTACATTGGTGTACTGCTGAATAGCAGGCAATATGCATGGTCTGATAATATGAGGTGCAGGGGCAGGGTCTTGGTTTGCCATTTACTGTGGGAATGACTTGGTTTATTTATGCATACCCACTTGTTAGATCAGGAGCCCATGGGATTGATAAAGTTATATGCCACTTTGCTACCACAATCTGATTGAACAATGAACTCTACCCCACCTTATGCACGAGACTGAGAATATTCCCCCACCACAGTCACAGTAGGTTTTATTTGTGGAACTACAAAAGAGTGCACATTTGTGTAGCTGAATAGCAGTCTGAGTGCAAAGTCTGATAAAAGGAAGTGCAAAGGCAAGGCCCTGGCTTGTCATCCACCAGGGCTATAAATGTTTTTGCTTTTTTTTGTACATATTTACTTAATAGATGAGGAGACTAAGGATCCAGAGGTATCAATTAGATTAATAGCAATCTTAGTGCCACAGTCTACCTGGTGGATGAATCAGCTGTGTATGGGCAAGGCCTTATATGTCCAGGCAATCAAAGGGCTTTCTTATCTGGTTGGTCAGAATGGCCCTGGCATCTTCTGGGTTCCAAAATTCTCTATCACTGGGCTGGGCAGTTGTCACCAGCACCAGGATGAGTGGCAGCATCCACATCTGATTGTTCCTGAGGGAGAAACATAAAGGCAATTCTCAGGGGTGGGACACTCCCTGGAAACATTATTATCATCATCCCCTTATTGGGGTAAGTATTTAAGATCTCTAGCAGGCACCCAGATGGGCCTCTTTTCATTTTTTGGGGAAAGACACATCCAAACCCTCTTCTTGCAGTGAGGAGTGGTCTGGTCCCCTGTAAGCCCCAGTCAATGGGTCTATTACCAAATAGAACCAATTTTTTTTTTTTTTTTTTTTTTTTTTTTTTTTTTTTTTTTTTTTTTTTTTTTTTTTTTTTTTTTTTTTTTTTTTTTTTTTTTTTTTTTTTTTTTTTTTTTTTTTTTTTTTTTTTTTTTTTTTTTTTTACTATGGCCTGGCCCCTGGGATTATTAGGGATGCCAGTGAAATGTGATATCTTCCAGTTTTCTAGAAAGTCTAAAAGACCTTGCTAACAAAGCATGTGCCATTATCTGTTTTAATTTGGTCAAGTAAACCAAGAATGGCAAAGCTCTGAAGCATGTGGCTGATAGCATGTTGGATTTTTCTCTGGCACATGCTAAACGTATCCACAGTAAGACATGGATAAGCTTGTTAAACTTTCCAAATAGAAAATAATGTATGGCATCAATCTGTCAGAGATAATTGGGGCAAAGCCCTTGGGTTTGCATCCCACTTGGATGTTCTGACCAAGGAAGTAGGTCAGAAAACACCAGGGGGTGCACCTCCCCTTGGTCATGGTTGCCATTGGGATTAGCCTGGGGCAATTAACTGGTTAGGCCAGTTTTTCCGGAATTAACATTCACAAGAAAGACTGGTCACTTCTTTCTCATGCACCACACACACACACACACACACACACACACACACACACACACACACACACACGCGCGCGCACGCGCACGCGCACACGCACACGCGCGCACACACACACAGACACACACACACACACTCACACACACAATAGGGTAGAGGTCCATAGGGGGCATGGAAGGTGCCAGTAGGGGATACAAGGGATGAGGGGCCCCTTCAAGGACCATGAGGAGCCACCAAAGGTGTCAAGGTGTGGGCTTAGGCCAGGCACAGGCCACACCTGTACCACCTACATGTGGAATTCAACCTGGCAGCTCGTCTGATAATGCTGGTGGCTTTCCTGCAGCTCTTTCCTGTTCCCTGTTCCTCCTGATCCCTCTGCCCAGGCTCTCTCTTCTCTTTTCCACACCCTTTTTAAGGGTGGAGACCTGCCCTCTATCCCAGGAGGGCTGTGGTGGAAAGCAGCCCAAGGCAGCCCAAGGTTGGAATGGCTCCCAGACAGGGAATTTCTCCCCTGTCCATCCATGTTCCACAGATCAGGGTTTTTGCCCTGCCCCAGGTGTTCCAATGAAAAAAGCTGTTATCAGGCAGCCATGGAACAATCCCAAGGACTTGACTGCCAGAAAGATTAAGGTCCTCACTTTTAAGTAAGACTCACAGGGACTCCAAGATCGAATTTTGTTTAGAAGAAGACTGCCCCATATCTTATGGGGGTACACTCACCTGCAGACTGATTGGCTTGTCCAACAAACTTCCATTGAGTAAACCATTCCTCACACAGGGCACCAATTACCAGACTCTTTCTGTCTGGCAGATAGGGCCGAGGGAGATCTGGACCAGCCAGCCTCTCCCTGCCGTTGAAGCAAGAGTGTTGGGTTGGCCCAACACTCCTAGGTATGGGGGAGGAGAAAGTGCATTGTAGATAAAAAAAAAAAAAAGAGTACATAGCCAGAGGTGGGGATATCTAGAAAGGTGTAGAGCAGACCATGAGCTGGATCATTTGAGGAGTAGGGAAGAAAGAGAGGAAAAGTGGCCCAGAGAGAGGGATAACCAAAGTGGCTGGATTATATAGGAAAGGGCAATTGGGAGAAGTGCAGCCCAGCACTGAGATGAAGAAATTTAAGATAGAGGGTAAAATATGCCAGACAGGAGAACCTGTAACAGGGAAAGACTAAAAGATGCTGGAAAAAACAGGAAGTCAGGTCCACCTTGATGTTAAGTTGACTCCACAGTTAATTGTCCTGGTAAAATGTAGGTAATATAAAAGTTGAGAGGTGTAATATGATGGCTATAAAAAATTAAGTATAGAGGAAGTGAGAAATAGAGGAAAATTCACAGGGCAGGAAATGGAATGCTAACAAAAATGTATGGGGCATGAAAGAGCTATACAGAAACCTACTAATTTATGAAGTAAAGCTCTTATAACTGATAATTTACATTCTATACTAGAATAAGATCTTAGGCACTTTGCAACAAAATTTTTAAAACTAATGAACAAACATTCAAGCTCAAGTTTTAGTCAAAACTCATGTATTTCTCACCCCTGAAAGACAAAGATTTCCCTGCAGACATTTATAAATGCTTTACACTGCAAAGTGTTGTAAAAAGGTCACAAGACCCCACAAAGAGGATCAAGGATCTGGTTTCCAATGCAGGCACACAAGTGTGGCGGCCTGCCGTTACTTGAGCCAGCAACTCAGGCTCAAGTTTGCTGAATGAAAAAGACACAGAAACTCTGGTCATACATTCAACGAAAATGCCACTTTATTAAATCCCCATGTCATCTTAAATAAGCAGCTTCCTGAGGTGGGAAGCACAGTGGGAGTTCCCCAGGTGGCTGGAAATTACTGACCTCAGGTACAAACCCAGCTCCCTATACAATCCCCTACAGGTAGAAAGGCCAAAACATACTGGATAATGGGAGACAAAGGATATGCAGTTAGGTATCCACAGGATATATTTATTCTTCAAGGCTCATAGTGCAGGTGAAGGTCAGAGCAGGGGCCTGCACACAAGGGTCTTTTTAATATCAGTTTCAAACCCAGTCTGCAACCCTATACTGTGAAACAGCGGATGGTGTGAATGTGGCCCTGAATTTAGGGGTGGGAGGTTTAAAAGGAAAAAAATCCCACAAAAGCCAGGAATTATTACATGCATTCGTGTTTTAGGATAGGGTAAAGGGATATGAGATAAGGCAGTTTTTGAAACTATTTGTTAAATTTTTGGCAAGAAAGCAAAAACTGTAGACAAGATGTCTTTAGGAACATCTCAATCTTGCTAATTTTTACTGCACTGTTTTATAATTGGCTGCTTCTAGTGTATCTGTTCTGGCACATTCTTGAGATTTTTCCTGAAACTGAGTCCAGTCCTTTGGTCACCAGATGGTCTAACATCTTGGCCCTTCCCTAAAATGAAGTCTGTAAATTTAAGTCTAGGCCTTCACACAAAGACAGTCTTTTGTTGTTGTTGTTACTACATGATCACATTGATT
>PVIH01030587.1:0-11988 GCA_004025045.1 Sigmodon hispidus | reverse complement strand
CCCCGTCCTCATCTCCCCAGGATCCCACCCCGTCCCCGGCCCCCCAGAGTCTCTCCGGAGAAATTGGGCTCAGCATTCTATGTCCGTCACCCCAAGGACCAGCGTGGGATCCTGGGGTACCTGGCTGTTGTAACCCCCAGTCTTTCCCCACCTTGGTGGATTTGGTGTTTGTCGGTTTTACATAGTTACATAGTTGGTTTTTGTTAGTTTTGGTTTTCTGAGACTGGGATTCTCAGTATAGCCCAGGCTGGCCCAGACCTCCAAGATTGGCCTGCCTGGGGTTAGTGGAGTGGCCGCCACGCCCACAGTCATTTTGTAGGTTTTTTCCCTTGACATCACAGGGTAGTCACCCCATCTCTCCCCTCCCCATTGTGCGGTCTCTTTGGGGTCACAGCCTGTGCTTGGCTTCTCTGGTGGGCGCTGATTTCCATTTCAGTCCTTGTGCTCTTCCGGCAGACACTCCACCCACTGCGCGGCCCGTTTCCCCCAGAGTGGACCTGGGGGGTTCTGACTACGTGATCCTGGAGGCGCTGGGGGTGGGAGCGGCCGAAGGAAGGGGTTGTTTCTCTGCGGATGGAAGGGTCGTCTGTCTGATTGTAGAGTTTGGTTTTTCTTTCTTGGCCTTGCCCTGTATAGCCCAGGCTGCCCCCCAACCCCCTGCAATCCTCCTGCCTTAGCCTCCAGAGTGCTGGGCTGACAGGTATCCCCTACTGCGGCCCCCAGACCAGGACTCCTCCCTCACCCCCTTTTCTGCCCCGATGTTTGAATCGAAGCTGATGCAACCATGTGCACTTGTCCTATCTGCTTTCCGTGCTCGGCTGTGGCAGCCTGCACAGCTCTTGACCCCCATCTGGTGCCCCCAGTGTGCGTGACACCCCCATGCCCTTGATGGCGTCCCTTTCTGTGTGACATCCCTGACCCCTGAGTGTGCGTGACACCCCCATGCCCTTGATGGCGTCCCTTTCTGTGTGACATCCCTGACCCCTGACAGCGTCCAGCGTTCTCCCCACCCCTGCCTTGCTCTTCTCCCATTTCTCTTAAAAACAGCTCCACACCTTTAGTCCCAGCACTCAGGAGGCAGAGGCAGAAGGATGTCTGTGAGTTGGAGGCCAACCTGTGAGCTACATGGCTAGTGGCAGGACTGCCTGGGCTATATAGTTGAGACTGTGTACAGAGAGAGAGAAAGAAAGTAACTCTTGTAGGGTAACTGCAGCTGAACGCCCACCCCACCCCTGCAGGCTGACCTCTCAAGCCTCACATGCTCGCCCTGGCTGCTCCACCACCAAACCAACACTTCCTGTGGGGAGTCCTGTGTTGTTCTTAGGCCACTGTGCCAGTAGCCTTCGGCTACTGATATACAGCAAGCACTCTATAAATGCTCACCCTGATGAGGCATGATTGTTGCTGACCCCTCTGAACACTGCCTCTGGCCCCCTTTCCCGTCTGTAATCAGAGGCGGAACTTTTCTTTGCCTCAATTTTCCAGTCCCCAAATAATTACATAAATCTTATACTAATTATAAATGCTCAGCCAAACAGCTCACACTTGTTACTAGCTAACTTTTATATCTTAAATTAATCTATATGTATTGCTAAATAGCTGTGCTATTACTGGTCTGCTGGCATCTTGCTCCTTGGGTGGCTGGATCAGGCATCCAAACTCCATCCTTCTCCTTATGTGTGCTTGGATTTTCTGCCTTCTATCCTGCCCTGCCATAGGCCAAAGCAGTTTTCTTTATTAACCAACAGGAGCAATACATATTTACAGCACACAGAAAAACATCTCAATCACTGTTCTCTTCTGATTGGCCGCTCTGGCGTCAGGTCTTGCTGGCACTTGCTTGTCTGTCCCAGGACACCGTCTTGGCGTGCTGTCGCCTGCTGGTGCCTCCCTCTCCCTGGAGGACATTCCCTGGGATGTCTGTGAGTCCTGCCTCGGTTTCTCCAATCATCACAGACCTTGAAGGCACAAACTTCAATTCCAGCCACCAAATAGCCAAGGCTTGCTCCCGCCCCATGCAGCAGTGGGGGAAACTGAGGCCAGAGAGTAGCAGAGGCTTGTTCAAGTCCTTAGAGATGCCAGTGTCTCTTTGTTCCTCTACTTCCTAGCCAGGCTGTGGGCTGTGAGTGCCCCCCAGGCACTAGTGCTGCTGGGCCGCAGTGGTATCACTGGGGGACCTTCTAGCCCCGAGAGCTTGGAGGTCTGTCACCCTGGTGTATGCAGTTGGCATCTAACTTCATGGTCAGAAGAGCCGTGAGTGATGAAGCTCTATCTGGGCGACCCCACTGGTCCCCGGGCACTGAGAGTGACTTTTGTGACTTGGCATGACATGGGTCAGCTATGTCCTTGGCTCACACCTCTTGGAGAATGAGGAGTTTTGTGGCCTGGTGGAACCCTAGATGTCCCTGCCTCACCTTACCGAATTGTACAGCTACCTTAGACAGCGCGGAACCAGAAAATCCTGAAATAGCCCCAAAGTAATAAAATCCAGGGTTGTGCTATGGAGGGTGAGGGGGTGAGGAGGCCCTGGGACAGAGCACACAGTTGTGCAAAGGTCCTGGGGTAGGAAGGAGCCTGTCCTAGAGAGAGGAGGGGCTAACAGAGAGAGGGACAGCATCACTGCACCTGGCCACACCTGAAGGCCTTTTGGACTAATCCCAAAGGAAAGTAAACCCAAGGTGCCCATGAGTGGGTGGACTTGGCAGGTAACTGCTGGCAGGCAGCAGAATATGCCTCCTAGGCTGTGAGCATGGGTGGGGCTGGCGCCCGACTGGTCGGCACACGCTCCTGCCCCAGGTCACACATTCTGTGCTGGGCCTGGCAGCTGGGAGGAAGCCACACCAACCAACCGATCTCTCCAAAGCCTCTGCCCCAGGTATGGCATTGGGGTCCTGCCTGCCTGTAAGGGTTGGCGTTGCCTGCGCACCCCGCTCAGAAACAGATTTAGATGCACAGGAACACCCCAGTGAGTCACGCCATGGTCAATGTCTCCGGCCCAAACCATGGGACATGGGAACTCCGTAGTGAACCTGGCTCTGTGTATCATGGAGCTTGGACTATACTCTCCGGCACATGGTTTTGGGAGGGTAAACCACCAAAAGTAAGATGTTACTGCTTGTTGTAGTTGAAGTCTGTTGTCCCAGCACTTGAAAAGCTGAGGCAGGAGGATGGTTAGAGTTTAGGACCAGCTTGCGCCACATAGTGGATAGACCAGAACCCAGTGCAGATGGAGGCCTGGGAGGAGCCTCTGGCTGGCCTTGGGACCTTTGCAATTTGTTCTTTCGACTGCTGTGCTCGCTGTCCCTTCTGGGATGTTTGTGACATGACTCAGTGACTTCACCCAGGTTTAAACTCCAAAGTCACCCAGGTTACAATGTTTGAAGGGACCCAATGTCACCCGGCTCCAAAGCCTCCTGGTGCGTTTTCTGTCATCTCCAGCCTGTGGTCACTCCTGGCCCAACCTCCACCCTGCCCCCAGCAGCTTCACACATAGTAGGTGCTCAGCTTGTGTTCCCAGAAAAGATTGAATGTTCACGGCTGGGCATACTGTTTCTGTCCTGGCCCTGTGGATTCTGGGTAACTTTTATTTCTGCCTTTTCTGCAGACATCTGCGGATTTTTTCCTGCACGGGACTGTTTCATAATTAGAAGAAAAGTTACCCCCAACATCCCAGCTGCAAGAGCTGTGGACGCGATCTGTCCCTGTGTCTGTCCCCCAAGGGCGGCTGCATCCTGGTGATGGAGGGCGTAGTGACAGAGGGTTCTGGAGCTCCTGGGGTTGTGCTCAAGGACACCCCCTTGAGTGCTCACCTTCAATGAGGCTAGATACAAGAGCTGGACTTTCCTAGCCTCACATCCCATAATAACCAGACCCTGGAAAACTCCCTGGGGCTTTAGAATTCTACCCAGAATCCAGCTGCCCTCGCTCTACCTGGACCAGGCTGTGTCCTCCATCCTGAGCACCTGGCTCCAGCCCCTAGTCTTATCCCCCCCCAGTCCATGGCTTTGTGGCCCCCACTTCCCTCACGGTTAAAGGCCACGGAACCCTGCTCTGCGCTCTCCTGCTTCTGCCATGTACTTCCCTGCCCTTTGCTCCAGCCACATGACGGGCTCAGAGCTACCCCAGGCCCTTTGCACAGCCGCGGCCTCTTTACTTGGAATGTGCGTTTCCAAGTACTCCCAGCTTGTCTTTCCGTATGGATGCCATTTCCACACAACCTCTCATTTGTCCACATCATCCCCGCCCCCGCCCGCCGTTTCCTGTCCACCTCTTGGTCTCTGATGCAATTGGCTCCCTACAGTAGACCATCAGGAGACATGCCGCTGTTGTGACAAAGGGAGAAATATGGTGGCTTTCTGCTGAGAGCTTCCTGGGTGACCTGTCCTGTGCTGTTGACGGGGTAGGGGATGGCAGATCCCAGCCACTCCCATCTGGGGACACCTCTGATATAGAGGCAGGTCCTGTGACCAGCCGTTGACATGTGGGGCTGTCAGTGCTGTGACAGAGCGCTTGGGGTTCTACGGAATGGGTTGCCCAGTGGAGAAGGACTTGGCCCAGGTTTCCCTGATATCCATGGTGGTGACTGTGTTCCAGCCCATACCCTTGGCAGAAAGAAAGAAAGAAACGAAAAGAAAAGAGGCTGGCTGGGAGCTGACCCTTGGCACTCTAGAGGCTCCTCCCTATCTGCACAACACAGCCCAAGGGGCTTGGGCAGTAGACATCCTAGCTTGTGCTGTGGGTTGCCTGAGCCTTTGCATGCCTAGGCTCGTCCAGACAGGTGTTTTGTTGATTTGGGGGACAGGCTGGCCTCACACTTGCTATATGGCTGATGGGTAGGTAATCTAGCCCGGGGTTTTCTATAGGTCACAGTGTCCTGTACCAACTGGGTAGCAGGGGACTCCAGCCTTGCTGTGTCCCAGATGTATCAGAGGGCCTTTTTTTTTTTTTTTTTTTTTTTTTTTTTTTTTTTTTTTTTTTTTTTTTTTTTTTTTTTTCCTTCTTTATTTTGTATTTATCAAAAAAAAAAAAAACACAGTAAAAAGAATTTAAAATGTGGAAGAGTTAACAATAACTATACAGAGGATAAGAATGATAAGCATGGCTTATCAAGGGTGGAAATATAAATAAGATTGCTACACATACATTTTTTTGTGTTCAAAGGCCTCCTTCGTGATCCTTCCCGTTGTGTGGGGTCGATCTGCTCATTGGGACACAGGGGAGGAGTGAACGCCCTGAGTCCCCTGCTCGGCCCCCAAGCCAGGTCTGAAGCCAGATAGGCTGCGCGTGGAGAGTGTGGGAAGCAACATCTGTTTCCAATCTGGCCCGTGGTTGGGCGGGAGTCTTGGCCACCAGGTCCCCACGCTACAACCCCTAAGACCCTAGGAAAACTCAAGGTGCAGGTACCAAAGGTCTGGGCTGACTTGGGGCTCCTGGACCACCCCGGTGCCTGCCTGCATTTGTTGCTATGGCGATGGTGCCTTGTGAACTGGGTCTGGAGTATCCGTTATGGGCCATCCCCCCGCCCCCCGAGGCTCGGGACTCACTCCGTCTCACTTCCGGCCATGGTCCCGCCCCCCACTCCCACCCCCCAGACCCTTATGGGTTTTCTACTGCAGAGCCAGGCCCCAGGGAGCCACGCCTCTAGTCCGGCTTCTTGCCAGAACGCCACGCCCACACAAAACCACGCCCCATAAAGTTCTGCAATCCACGCCCCCAGTCCGAGAGAAGCCACGCCCCCAGCCTGCCCTTCTCCCCCAACTCCATTGGCATCTCCGCCCCTGGGAGGCCTTGTGGGGTCTCAACCCCGCTCCTAGACGCTCGCCAGAAGCCCCGCCTCCAGCTTCTGCTTTTGCCCTCAGCCTGCCACAGTAAAGCTCCGAGCCCTGATAGCCTTCCTCGGAAGCCCTGCCTCCGACCAGCCTCCTCAGAAGCCCCGCCCCAAATCTCCCTCCTCCCGAATCTGTCCTCAGTCTGCCACTGATAGGCCTCGCTCTTTAGCTGGGTTTCCTCGGAAGCCCCGCCTCCTGCCCCCTCTCCTAGGAATCTCCGGGCCCCGCCCCCGCATGCCAGGCTCCGCCCCCGGTCCTAGTGCTGCTCCGCTGCTTGCGCCAAGTCTCCGCGCTACGCTGTGCAGGCGCGGACAGACGAACGGACGGTGCAGCGAGGAGCGCATCTCGGACCTCGCAGCCGCGGTGAGTCGTTGGGTAGGCCGTGTGCCCGCCCAGCCTTTGTCACCGTCCTGGAATCGCCCACAGAGCCTGGGGACCCCCACGTCCCTTGCACGCCCGACCTCGGGAACACTCGGGCGCGATCGGGGACGCTCGGGCGCGATCGGAGCCACTCGAGTCCCCTCGGCCTCGCGGGCGCACCCGGCTGGCGCCGCGCCCCCCACTTGTTAAGCTCGGGACCGTTATGCTCCGCGGTCCCCTCCCCCACCTGGGGGCGGAGCCGGCGGACCGCGGAGAGATCAGGAGGGGGAGGGGCGCTCGGAGCACAGAAACTTTCCCGCTCGCCGCGCCCCGGGGCTGCCTGCACCCTTGCGCATCTCGAGGGTCCTGGTACTCAAAGGATCCCGGGCCACTCCCACTGTGCACCCCACGACTTCATGCCTGGGCCCCTTCTGCCCCAGGTCTCCAGCATTCGTGCATTTCACTCTGTCTCCTCCTGTCTGCAGAGCTGGGCTCTGCAGCCTCAGTTTCCCTTCTAGATCAGAGGGGTGTTGTGGACAAAGCGCTCAGTGAGGTTCAGGTATGCAGTAGGTGTCTGCGACTTTTGTTCTAGTTCTTGCAAGGTGGCGGGGCGGGCCTGGGAAAGTGTATTTGGGATGGTGCCCTGAGTGTTTTTGGGATTCCACCTGGCTTGTCCAGATTGGCAAACTGGAGGGATGCAGGGCTGGAGTTTGATGGGGAACAGGGAAGGATGTGCAGCTTGTGAGGAACAACATGCAACATCAGGCAGACTATGGCAAGGGATGGATAGGTCATGGTGGATGTAGGTGGGAGCCATAGAGGGGTGGGGGTTGTCTTGGGGCTTGTGGGGCCATATGTGAGAAGGGAGCATCTGGTATGGGCCTAACACTGAATCACGGGTAGTAGGGAGAGACTGCGGGATGGCCAAGCCAGCAGCCCGGAGGACCTTCCTGCACAGGGGCTGGTGGCAGCCAGGGAAGGTCAGCTACTCTAACCCAGCCCTTTGGGGACACTAACCTCCTCTCCAAGTCTCAGTTTCCTTGGCCAGTAGGTGTGATTGGCTGATCTCTGGGGTGCAGCTCGGAGGTCAGTGTCACCCACTCCTGGCACTCCTCAATAGATCTGTGTTCATTAGAGTGGGTTCTGGGCTGGGGAGAGCTGGGACCAGCGAGACCTGTGGCAAGGTCATTTCCACTGCGTGTCCCTCTTGGCTGACACCCCACTGATCTGGGGGGGACGCCCCCACACTCTAGAGTCTCTAGGCCCCTTCATCATCACCTAGGGAAGGCATATGACAGTCACAAGACTGTCTGGGGGTTCCAGCTTCCTGTGTCCCCGAGGGCGGAGGGGGGAGGCATCTCTGGGCTCTAGGAGACGCCCCTTGTGCGGGTGACCCAGAGCCTGTGTGTTATAATCACCCTTTTATGTTCCTGGGCCGCGTGGGCACACAAAGCCGGCTTTAGGCCCGTGTGACCTGTGGCTCACATCCCAGCTGAAGCAGCCTGGGGGTGCCCTAATGCCTCTCTGAGCCTCAGTTTCCCCAGCTGATAATGATGAATCACGTTACATCCAGCTGTGTGTACAAAGGCCCTAGGACAGGATGGGCTACATGGGGTGACTCAGTGTCCCTCCCTCCCGAAAACTCTTCAAGGACGAATGAGGTGTGACAGATCCTAGAACTTTGTCTGCATGGGGACGTGTGTGAACTTTCCTCGGTTGCTCTTTCTGGCTCCACCCCACACCCCATCAGGCCTCGGGGTGGATGTGGGGATGCTCTCCCATCCCCTTAGCCTGTGCCCGTTAGACCCCACTCAGTCCCCACATGACACAAACCCTGAGAGGCCAGAGGGGTTCCAAAACCTCGGGGACATCTTTACACATGCCCCATTCGAGGTGTTAACCTCGGGATCTCCTGGGCTGTGGGCTTGTTTGGTTCCTCAGTTTCCCCCAGAGGCTCTCCCGGAGCTTGCCTGAGTGGCTTGGGCCTGACTTGCCCCTGTAGCCACGAGCAGGCGTCTTGAGTGGGGCTGGTGAGGGAGGGCAGCCTGTCCCTGGCTAGCATGGCTCTCCTTCCTGAGTGCAGGCTGTAAGGTGGGACCCAGGCAAGAGGCTGATCCCAGGCTTTGTCCACCTGCTTGCCAGTAGATTGGGTCCATAGATGTTATGTGCAGTCTGACTATGTGTGGGCCTGTGGGTGGACTGCTACCACCATAGAGCCAGAGGCATAGCTCTGCAGGGCTCTGTTTGGTGAGAAGGGGCCTGGTGGAGGCCACCTGGCACCCTTGAAGGATGTACTGACCTTGACTGTGTGTCTTGACAGCTGTGGCCCTACTGTGTGCACCCCATTGTGGTTCTGGGTCCTGCCCCCATGTACCTATATACTAGCTTGTGGTCTGTCCTGTACAGAATCTGACTGGTTACAGACAGAACTGAGGACATCCTCATCTTGGCAACCTGACGATGTGAATGTCAGGGTCTGATGTGTCTGTGTGTCCATGGCTTGACCATGCCCAGGTCTGCCCGCCATCTGACTGTGTTCCCTGGGTCTGTCTGCTGTCTGACTGGCCATGTGTATGTCTGTGTGACTTTGGTCTGACTGTGTGCGCCCATCCCCCTCTTGCCCTCTCATCCACCTCGGCTTACGCTAGCCATAAATTGGCCCTGCCCTCCCTCGGGGCTGGGTGAGGCGACCACAGCTGGATATTTTGAGAGACAGAATCACAGGGTCACCCGTCATTATGTACCTCTCTCCTCCCCAAGGCCACAACCCTTCTGGGCTATGGTGGTCATACTATCTGGCCTCTCCTGGGCTATGGTGGTCATACTATCTGGCCTCTCCTTGGCCTTTTGACCTCACTGCCTTAGGTTGAGGCAGAGTGTGAGCTTCAGGACACCCGGACATGGCTGGTTCTGGGTTTGAGGTGTGCCTGAGGGATACTGTACCCAGGAGCTTAGGTCTTTGTGAGTGGACGGTCTAGAGACTGGCAGCCATGGGGAATGCTGGGCAAATGCCATGGAACCTTCTCTGTCATTTCTGGGCTACACAGTGGGCTTGCTGGGCTGAGACTCGCCCGGTGGGGCAGAGGCAGTATCAGCTGTTTTGGGAGCCCTGAGAAGGTGGCTGGTCAGGGTTGAGGCAGGTAATGGGGTTCAGCTGGGGCTGGAGACAGTCCATACTGGCTTCTAAAAGGCCGAAGGTCAAGGTCCAAGCTTGGCAGGTTTATTGTTGGGTGGATAGAGGTGCCCACGGGGCCCTGGCTTCCACCCCAGCACCAAGGAACTGGGGAGTTAAGGTCATTGACGGACAGCCTGGGCTACAGGATACCATGTGCCCACAGGACAGGGCAGTGATCCCACCCAGACCCAACTTGTGGGTCCCTGGGTGTGGCTCCCTCTCCCTAGATTCCCACCCCCTACTCACTGCCTCTCTTTTGTCTCCACAGACGCTGCCCCTCTGGACACCTTGGCTTAAGGCCTCTCCGTGAGGGACGGGGGTGCCGTCCCCCGCCAGGGCGGAGGCCGGAGGCCACTGCCAAGCATGGCGCCCACCTGGAGTCCCAGCGTGGCGTCTGTGATGGGTCCCTTGGGGCTCTTCCTCATACTGCTGGCCAGAGGATGTGCTGCCGACGGTAAGAGGCCAGGCTGGGCTGGGGTGGATCTGGCTATGTGTCTGTTCCAGGGTGTGTGTGTGCAGCTCCCCAGCCCGTGGCTTTCTGGTGTGTCCCAAGCAGAACTTTCAGAGGAGGAAGAGGTGCCTAGAGGTGTGAAAGACTGTGTATAGCAGGGGTGGGTGATGCTGGTGGCCGGGTGACCATGACGTCACTCTTCAGTGTCCAGTGTAACAGTGCTACATCAGGTCTAGCCAGGAGGAGCTGACACAGGCCTGTAGGACAGAGGGTTGGGGGCCAGGACTTTGTAGGTATGTAAGGGTGAGCTGACATTCCTGGTGGAGTTGAATGATCATGGAAAAGTCTAGAAATAAAAAATATTGATGGGTCTGGAGTAGTGATACATGTCTTGAATCCCAGAACATAACTTAGGAGACAGGCAGAGGCAATGAGTCTCTGTGAGTTTGAGGTCAGCCCTAGCTGATTTAGTGAAACTGCCTAAAAACAAACCAAAAAAAACAAAAATCCAGAAGGGCTCAGTGGTTAGAGCACCAACTGCTCTTCCAGGGGACCTGAGTTCAATTCCCATACCCACCTGGCAGCTCACACCCATCTGTGCCTTGTATCCCAAGGGATTTGATGCACCTTTCTGGCTTCCAGGGCACACACACAAATAAAATAAATCTTTTAAGGGGGTTCTGTTGTTTTTTACTTATTGTTAAGATGTATACCAGGCCTCAGTTTGGACTTGACACAGGTGACCCCCTACCCGAAGGACCTTGGAGAGTAAGGGCTGGCTGGACCTCCCCTCATAGGAAGCAGGGAGTGGGCAGAGCTGGTGACGCAGCTGTAGAGGACAGGCCTGGGGACCTGGACAGCTGGCCCAGGGGATGCTGAGGGAGGCGGTGGTCCCGGACAGAAGTCCCAGCCTAGGCTTGGATGCTTGTTCTGTAGCCGGCGTGTGACAGATGTGAGTTAGGTCTGATGTCCAAGGCTGTGCTGTCTGGAGTCCAGCATGTGGATCTGCCCAGCTGGAAGCCCTTTGCCTGCAGCCTAGATGGTCATAGGCATTGTGGGCAGCGCTGATGTAGAAACAGCTCTGGGCCCAGGAGAGTGTCCCGGGCTGCAGGGGTGGGGTGTGTGTGTGTGTGTGTGTGACACTGAGCCAGGCCACAGAGCTGGATCCTCTAAGATCCTATCTCCGTTGTGAACCCTTTATTAGGAACCACTGTCCCAGATGTGAGCCCTGTGGGGCCAGGTTAGACCCGTTTAACTGCCCAGCATGAGCTGAGGGCTGGGAAGGTTGCCTCTGGGCCTCTGCATAAATGAGTATAAAAATCACCATGAGCACATCCAGACTGAGCACTGAGGGGACTCAGTTCCTTAGAGCTCTGGGCCCACCCTCTCAGGCCCAAGGTGGTTTTCCTTTTTGGAAAACACAGGGATGTGTTTGTGCCAAGCAGAGATGGCAGGAACCCGCAAGATCCTGTCTACTGCAGCAGGCGGAGCTGGCTCTGCAGAGTTGGCCTGGGGCCCAGAGCTGGACAGACCAATGGATGTCCACTCAGCACCAGGGGTCAGCCGGCAGAGGGGCAGGGACCCACGCTATTAGAGGTCACCGGAGGGGTCGCAGAGGGAGGGGCAGCTCCATGGGACTGGTTAGGGGTGTGTCCACCTCAGGGGGGCCATCCAGTCCAGTTGGGGTGACTCCCCACAGCCTTGGACAAAGACATGTGACCCCAGGTGGTTCCTGTGGATGGCAGAGAAGGAACCCTAGGAGCAGTCACCTCAGGACCTGGACCTGGTGTGGGCCAAGGGGAAGTGGAGAGACCTGGGTTGTCAGTTCTGAGTTCTCTGGGGAACCTTGTAGAAACCCATTAGAACCCCCAAATCTGTAGCAAGGGGACACACACAGCAGCCTGGGCACTGGGGGTGTGAGTCCAGGAGTGGGCCTCTTGTGGGGAGAGGGAGACTGGGCAGTCCCCGTGGCAACTGCTCACGTTGATAGCTCAGTGTGGCCTAGGAGTGGAAGTAGCGGGGTCTGTGGGGACTCTAGCCACTCCTGGCTCACTCTGAGTTGAGAGGTTTGAGTGTTCTCACACACACACACACACACACATCACATCACACACACATCACCACACCCACCACATACACATCACCACACACACACATCGCCACACACACACACA
>PVIH01030586.1:0-11992 GCA_004025045.1 Sigmodon hispidus | reverse complement strand
TTTTGAGAAAATGGTGGTTTTGAACTGGATATTCATAACCCATATATAATATAAATATTACAATGCATAACTGAGTTAACAACTTTGGTTATGGTCATGCGTAATGGATATAACAACTTGAATATTTCTGAACAATGCTATTAAGCAGTATTCTTAGTAGTTTTAAAGGATTAGGAACAAATGGATAGAACCATAAATATACTACTTATATGTCCTAACCTAGGAAAGTTTGTGGCAAATTTGTATTTACTCATTTTGAGAAAGAAAAACTAATGATATACATATTTCTTTCTTAAAATAAGAAGAGCATTCTGTAATTTAATAAATTCATCACTGTGTACATCATCAGTTACAATCATTCAAATGGAAAACGACAACAGAAATTTAAAAAACAAAAACTTGTGCTCATCACAAGGTAATAAGGTTAGATTGAGTTCATTTAATATAATTCTTATTTTGGCTCAAAATAATTTGTACCTTTCCCAAGGTTAAAAATCACAGAAAGTAATATAAACACTATGAAAATGTGAAAATATCCTAAAGAACATTTCATTAACAACAACAAATATTAAGTTTGTTTGGAACTGTTTAAGCATTAAGCTAGATATGTAGATGCAAATATGAAAGATATTTTATTCTTGTGATGTTGCCCAGTACCTGGTATTGAGATTTGTGTTTTGCAGCATTACACCATTTTAGGGGGCTGAAGACATTTAAGCACATCTATTGTTTTCCAACCATAAGTGAAAGCAGAAAGCAAAACAAATAATTTAAATCTATCATTTGTCAGGAGGTTGGTTTTTGTGAGCATTTACATTTTAAAGATTGGTTGTAAAAATAGAAATGCCCTTGAATTCTTAATTATCTGAATCTACATTGTAAGGGGAAAACACCCCACCTAATTCCCAGTATAAAAAACAAACTGGAACATATACTTGACTATAAAATTATAAAAGTATTTAATAACATCAGAAACAAGTCTAATAATGCACTGAAATAATATTCAATGTTCATAAATATGGGTCATGTATGCAAAAATCCTGTATTAGGTTGGAAACATCCAAATGTCCAAGAAGGATGAGATGTGGCTAACTAGCTATGTGAATAAAAAGATTTAGTGCTTTTCAGGGACTGGAAGCGGTTTATTATTCAGTTGTGTGTTGTGGCTGCACAGAAAAACCAAATCCATCTTTATCTGCATCAGTAAAAAGAGTCGGAAACAAGAGAGTGATCGCAGAGCTCATCTCTGTGCTTGACACACTTATATTTGAAGCATTCAATGAAATAGAATCATGTGAAGGGGAACATCTAGGAGGAAGCCACAAGCCACTGTGCATCTTGCTGTGGCAGGTTGCTGATGCCTCTGAAAACCATGCTGAGAATCCTGGCTAACTCAGCCTGGCAATACAAATACTCAAGGAGGAAAGGAAAACAAAAATTGTCTTTGAGTTCAGCTTTGCCATCCATCATATCTGCCTTCCCCCCAACCCCAATCTTCTCTCCCTGTGTGACTCCTATGTCTTTCTTCTCTAAAACAATTTACCAAAACAGTGTTGTTCTAGTTGGACTCTTTGAAGCTGCCATTATTTCTTTGCATACCCTGAACACCATGATTACCCCCAAAAACTTTCATTTCACTCTTGTTCTTGCACCTCTTCACATGTAGTTAGCATGACTGGACCACAGAAAGCACCTACCCCCACCCCACTTCATATTGCCTTTTTAGGAAGGGCTTTATGTTCCTGGGAAAGGAAATAGAATATGAATTACGGAGTACAGACCCTTAAGCCAAAGCCTTGTGAAAAATGGTCTAGGTACAAAAGAAGCAATTCTAATAAAGCTATAAAATGAACTTCCTTAGTCCCCCTAATGCTTTCTGGCTTTAGACACAGGAATTTGTGCACAACTCTTCATGGGTGGACTGAAACTGCACCTGTAACAGTAATCTAGGATGCTTAAATATCAGGTTCCTACTTAACAAGGAGAAGAAAAGGGGGGTTTGTGAATACAAAAGTTTGAACATAGAACACCAACATCTGAATGATTAAACCTATTCCAGGGGGCTGAAATACTAATGGCTCCAATTTGTCCAAACATAGGAATTGTAATGGGGGCAGGAAGGATTGGCAGCATTATTCAGCCTGGGAACCAACAACTGCACACTTTAAAGCAAAACGTAAAAGCTCTATCCAGCTGAAATTCTCAGAATCACTATAGGAAATTAGGTGTAATTGACCATTGTGAGCTCATGGAATTGAAAGGTAGTTGAATGCTCAGTATCCCCTCTGTTAAAGCAAATCGAATGCGTTGTCAGGATGTAAAATGCTTATGGTAACAGTTATGCAAATTGGCCACATCATTGATTTATACATTTTGTAAATGTAACTTTTGGGGTTAGAACAAAACAAATGAAAAGAAAGAGGAATGTGGAGAGAAAATAAAAAGGATGAGGTGAAAGGAAAAGAAAGATAGACAGGGAGAGGAATAAAGAAAACAAAAACAGAAGCAAAATATATCAAAATAAATTTAAGCAGGAAAACAAAGAACATAGGATGGTGAGAGAGATGATGCTAATAACCAAATGACTACAATGTATTTGCACTTAGAAAAAAAACTTCAGAGTTGTGGGAAATCAAATATTTTTATTTCAATTTTTGACCTCTAATAACATCAACAGTGCTGATAAACCAGGCTTTATGGAGGGGAAAAGAAGAGGAAGTCTTGATGTGTTCTTAGTCCATAGTCTCTTCCATGGCCCATTGATATTTTGTCAGGTACCTTTGCTCTGGGTTGAGAGTCCAAGCAAGCACACCACCACTGCTACTTAAATGTTCACAGTAACCATAGTTATAATAGATCCAATGTGAAAATAGCCCACATGCATATCAGCTGGTGAATGGACAACTTGTATTGCATCCTAACTACAGAACATTATTCAGCACAAAAAACACTAAAATGGAAATGGGGGTGGGGTGGGGGACTACTGACACATTTGATACCAAAAGATGTCAAAAATACTATTGTGAAATGTGAAAGTACAGGGAGAAGTATTTGGAAAAAGGAAAGCGACTGAAAAAATAAATAATAATATGGTTCATGTATGTTTATATGTGTAATATCTATATAAGCATAGATATGACATGAAAGCAGAACTGGTCTTATTAACTAGATAAACAATAAAGTGGTTGGGGCATGAGAAGATAATATAGGGTGGATATGAGCAAAATACAAAATTGTACATGTCTTAGAATGCCATGATAAAACCCATTAGTTTGCAAAATAAAAATAGTTAGTGCCAATATTTCTGTGAGGCACACAAATCTAGTATTATTAATTGTATCATGAAGCCAATTTTATAAGATTCATTTTGTTTACTTCTTCACTATAAAGAAAAGTGAATGTAATATAGAAAAAATAAGCAGAATCACACATTAAAAAACAAAACAACAAAACCAAAACTGATGTGCTGAGTGAACTGATATCAAATATTATACCTTGTCCAATTTTACTTATGTGATATTCTCCTAAGTGAACTACACATGTGCAGGACATATTGGTGAGAGCTAGGAATTTGATTAGGGATACAGTATATTGACACAGGGTAATTAGGGAACTTTTCAAAATAAGTGTTGTTTACCTTCACTGTGGAGATAGTTGCATGTCTCATAGAGGCACACTTACAAAAATGTAAGCTTACAATTGGTGAATTGTAATTTTGTTGTTTTTCTTTTTGGCTTTTTTTTTTTTGTGACAGAGTTTCTCTGTGTTCCCTGGCTGTCCAGAACTTGCTTTGTAGACCAGGCTGGACTCAAGTTCACAGAGATCAGCCTGCCTCTGCTTCCTGAGTGCTAGGCTTAAAGGCATGTACCACTATGTCCCACTGGTGAATTCCAAATTATACTTCAATGTGTTGACAAAAAAACAACAACCAGAAGAATTTGTCCAAACTCAACCTAACAGCAATTTTTCCATTGCTCCTGAATCTTTGTGCTCTAAGAGGAGTACTATGTGAAAATAAGGTACCTGGGCCCAAAGCACAGACTTTAAAGATGCGTACCTGTTCACAGAATTCCTAATTGCTTTGTTGGTCACATTAAAATTAATCACACTGGCATTCAAGGTTCTTTATACTTAGTCGTGTTCTGCATCTCCAACCATAACTACCAACCTTCTTATGAACACCATGTACATTACAATCAGGCAGCTATTCTCACCTCATTCAGCATTCCCTTCTTTGCTACCCACTCCTCTAGTACATAACCATTTTATTTCCATTTTCCTATGCTGACACTAATTTTCTTCTGTTTTATGGCATACCTTGCCTTCAGTCATCTGACAAATATTTATTGTGTGCCTACTATGTGCCAAGTACTGATAACTGAGCACACATAAATAAGCTTTTCAAAGTTTTCAGTCTTCATGCATCAAACAAAGTTAGACAGGGCTTCAGAAAAGGATACATATCAAGTGGAAATTACAAGCTATTGGTGTAACATCGGAAATGAATCAGGCTTCAACTTAGAGAATGGATTGTTGGTATTAATGATTTCTCTGAAGAAGTAACATGAAGATAAAACCTTGTGTATTATAACTCTTCAGAAAAAGAAAAACAATATATCTCATGGAATGATAGAGAAGGCTCTGCAGGTGAATGCAACTATAGGAAGGAAATTTTTAAGAACGTCAGACACATAAAGCATTAAAAAGCACTCGATGGATGATATGGGCTGGAAAGGCTTATGCCAGATTATCAAGTGCTTTCAACACTATAGCAAGGAGCAAAAAATTTATTTTAGGGCAAGAAAGCACCAATGGATAGATTTGAGTAGAAGAATGTCACCTCTTATTTTGAAGGAAATTCATTCCATGAAAGGAAAATGGTATTATCAAGAATGATGATTTCCATGTTTCCCTTTGAGGCACCTAAGGCATGATTCATTGAAACAGAGACACAACTGAGAACCTTGCTGCTGCAAAGACCACACACTGATCTCCGTGGCCTGTGCTGCTACCAGGGCCATGGTGAGCTCTGGACCTAAGCTGCTGCCAAGGGCCATGTGTGAGTCAGTATTCCTGTTGCAGCTGGAGTCTGTGATGATGTCTGAGGCTCATGTTCCCAGAGAGGGGTCATAGTAGCAGTACATATTGAAACCTGAAATGCTTAGCTAGCCTGTTGCTCACTGGCACTAGGATAACTGGCCTTGCCCCTAGCTGGACACTGCAACGGAAGAGCTGAGCTTGCCAACCACAAGAGAGTGACACCCCCTCCTGCACTCATCATAGGTGGGAGAGATCAAACCCTGTGGTATGGACCTAGGGGAGTTGGCTCTGCCCCTCACCTAAGGGGTGCAGTTCCAGTGGCTAGTACTGAACAGCTCGCTACCACCTGGAATTTGGGTTCGTTTGTCCTGACCTCTACCACAACTATAGCATGTTGGAGTTCATGAAGGAACTGGTTCTAAGGAACAAATACAGAAACTCCATGAGTTGGGGAAATAGCAGGATATCTGACAGAAGTTTTGGTGAAATATCCTGTGACGATGTTATGTAAGAGGCGTTGAACCAGACCAATGGCTTCACTAGAATGAACATTTTTTTTTTTCTTGTGGGGCTGACTGAACAGAGAGATATGCTTTGGGACTTACCACAATGTGGTGATATATTTAATAAAATCAGCCTGGAATATCTGGGAATAGAATCACCAAACAATCAAGCCATGAGGGTCAGAGAATGGTAACTCATGCCTTTAATCCCACCATGGGAAAGGCTGAGTGGTGATATGCATTTAATCCTCTAACTCAGGAGACAGAGATCTTTCTGTGTTTCTGTGAGTTCAAGGCCTAACAACCAAACAGTAGTAGCTCATACCTTTAATCTTGAATCTAGGATGATGCTGCTGAGTTGAACCAGGAAGTGAAACAACTGGGTGAAGAAGATATTTAAGGCAACCTAGCAGACAGTGAAGTATTCTGTAGAAGTGGCTAGTGAGTGATACAAGCAGTTAGTCCCAGCACTTGGGAGACAGAGACAGGAGGATCTTTTTGAGTTTGAGGCTAACCTGGTCTACAAAGCAAGTTTCAGGACATCCAGGACTTTACACACAAAACTTAGTCTTGAAAAAACAAACCAAACGAAACCAAACAAACAAAGGCTGGAAGAGGTGGTTCTGTCCTCCTATATTCCAGGCTGATTTTACTAAATATGAAATATATCATCACATAACAACTCCAAATGCCACTAGGATAAATGAGGAGGTATTGGAAAGTCAGAGGACTAAGATGAAATTTTTGTTTGTTTTGTTTCAAGTTAATTTTAGGCATTTCTTTGGGAGAAGAATGCTGCAGAGGTGAAGGGTGAATATGGAAAGCCAGGGAGGTGAGTAGGATTGAAGTGCATAATGTAAAACCTCCCAAATCTACAAAATTATGTTTTTTGAAAAAAGAAATAGAGACACAAGAAAGGGAAGGTAATGAAGAAAGATTCAGAATCAGATATAACAGCTTAGAATTTGGCATTTGACCACACTTGTCCAACCAAGTTCTCTTACATAAAATTCTAGAGCCTTGTCAAGTTATCTAATATTTAGTTTTCTTAAAAATTGCCTATGGGGAATGGAAATCCTTCAGGGCAGGATTATTTCTTTTTCCACATTTATTTATTTTTAATAATATAATATTTTTATTATCCTTGAGAATTCCATACCATCCATTTTGAGTATATTGACCCTCTTTTCCCTGCCCAATGCCTCAAAAGATTCAACATTTAATTCTGTAGATAGCTGCTTTGCCATAGTTATTGCTACTCTATTCACAATAGCTAAGAAATTGAAACAACCCAAATATCCTTCATCTGATGAATAGATAATGAAAATGTGATACATAGACACAATGGAATACTACTCAGCTGTAAAGAAAAATGAAATCATGAAACTTGGAGGAAAATAGATGGAACTAGAAAATAGAACATAGTAACTCAGACCTAGAAGTATAAACACCATGTATTTGATTTTATGAATTTTATTCATGAGACTGTATCTACATAATTTTCTCCTGTTCTTTACCCTCTCCAACTCCTCCAAGTCTTCTACTGTTTTCTCTCTCCTTAAATTCATGACCTCTTCTTTAATTATAGGGAGGTGTGTATGTGTGTGCCCGTGTACATGCATATATGTATATATAAACAAAATCTGCTGAGTCTATTTACTGGTGTTTACCTGTGTGTTTAGGAATGACCACTTGGGATCTAATCACTTGTTGGGGGCTCAACTCAATAGAACACTCATTTTCCCTCTCTCAGTAGTCATTAATTTCCTGTAGCTCTTGAACTAGGACTAGGCTTTGTGAGATTTCCCCCATCTATCCACATTAGCATGTCAACTTATGTAATTGTGCATATCTTGTTTAGATGAACATAATTCTAAAATTTTATTGGTGGTCAAAATGCACAGAACTGACCATAAGCTGTTTAACCGTTATTGATATGTCTACAGTGTAATTCATGTAACTATGACATCTAAGGCCCATGGAACTTTGCAGCAGAGGAGCTGGAAAGATTCAAAGAACAGAAGATCTGCTGTGCATATACATATATATATATGTACCATTATGGTACTTTAAAAAAACAATTTAGAGGCTTTATCTAAGCATAGGATAGGCTATGGATTATACTCACTTTCATAGAGGATATGCAATAAAAATTTATTCCAATACAAAGAAATTACAAGTCATAGAAGGGTTAACTCATGCCTTTTTTTACCCAACTAGAAGAAAATTTCACACAAAATCCAATAGACATGTTTACTATCTATATAACAGCTTTTGATACTTTATCTTGTGTATGAGAGAATAATCTAATCTTTGAGGATTCTTTAAGCTAAAATGCAAAGTTTTCTTGTTTGGTTTCCAATCCATATCTGAATTCTTTTTCCAACATCCTTCGAGGTTAGTTAGTGCATGTTCATGTGCTCTTAATGGCAGGAATCTTATTACAACCTGAATCAACCAATTCCATCTTCTGACTGTTCTAACCCAGAATTCTTGTCTATAATGAACCTGACTGTACTTCCAAGAATGAAATACTTCATTTGTGTATTCATGATTAAGATCAGATATATAGGACTTTTGATTTGTTTTTAATTGTCTAGGTCAACATTTAGCAATTTTTGACCATTCAGAATTTGACATAATTCTACTTTTTCCACTTATCCTGATTATTTGTGAGTGTGTCCTAGAATATTTATAAACTTCATATATTTGGTATCCACAAAGTGAGAAAAGTGTTTCAAGTGTGATCTAGCTAAAACAAGGAAAAGCAAGACTATCACTTCCTTAATTTTGATAATCTGGTTAAGAACTAAAAAGGAAATTCTTAGCAGAAATTACAAATGGCTGAAAGACACTTGAAAAAATGCTCAACATCTTTAGCCATCAGAAAAATGCAAATCAAAATAGCTTTGAGATACCACCTTATTATGCCTGTCAGAATGGCTAAGATCAAAAACACACATGACAGCCAATGCTGGAGAGGATGCGAAGCAAGGGGAACACTTCTCCATTGTTGGTGGGAGTGTAAACTTGTTCACTCACTCTGGAATGCAGTATGGCAGTTCCTCAGAAAACTGGGAATCCATCTCCCCAAGGATCCAGCAATACCACTACTAGGCATATAACCTAAAGATGCACATTTGCACTTCAAAGGCATTAGCTCAACTATGTTCATAGCAGCATTATTCATAATAGCAAGAACCTGGAAACAACCTAGATGCCCTCAACTGAGGAATGGATTAACAAACTGTGGTCCATCTACACAATGGAGAACTACTCAGCAATAAGAAAAAATGATTTACTAAAATTCACAGGCAAATGGATGGATTTGGGGAATATCCACCTGAGAGAGATCTTAAAAACCCAGAAGGATAAGCAGGGATGTACTCACTCATTAATGAACTTAAAAATAAATTCTTTTTTCATTGAAAGATGATGAGTGAATAAAGTTATTTAAAACACACACACACACAAACACACACACACACACACACACACACACACGCACAGAGAGAGAGAGAGAGAGAGAGAGAGAGAGAGAGAGAGAGAGAACAAACAAAACAAAACAAAACAAAACAAAACTTCTGGTTTGGCCATAGTATGTTCATAGGCATTAACTGTGACCTACTGTGCTTTCTTCATCTGTAGCTGAGCCTAACCTGGCATGAGAAGCTTTAGGTTTTATTTTTTGTTTCTTGTATTTTAGAGAAAAGAGAAGTTTTATTACTATGTGGGCTTTTAAAAAAATCTCTTCTGAATGATATGCTTTTTTATAAAGTTTGATATTGATTTTCAAAAAACAAAAAAAGAAAATACAAATTAGCGTAAATTAATTTTTCTCTGACTAATTTCAGATGTGTATTGCAGAATGAGTTCTGACTTCATGCTCTGTAGTGTATATATAAACTATGACCTGTGGGAACCCAAAGAAAACTTCAAAATCAAACTCAAGTTCTCTCTTTCCAATTATGTATTAAAAGTTTAAAGTACAAATTAATATAGCAAGTTGCTCTTTAAGAAAGTCAGCTTGTACTTTTCTGTCTGGTGCATAAAATTTGTAGATTTAACGTGATTCTTTTGCTATATTTACCTTGAAATTTGCTATGAAACATAAAACTGTGTTTCTCTAAAGTGCATACGATTGAATCTCTAATCAGCCCTGTAACTGTATTTTAAGACAGAGACTTTTTGGCAGCAATTAAGATTGAATGAAGTCATATGGACAGGTCATGATCTAATAGGGTTAGTGTGTTTATAAGAAGAGATTTCATTTGTTGACTACCATGGATGGAAGTACACACACAAACACAACTGTCCATAAACTAGGGAACGAGTCCCACCACATATGGCAGTATTTTGATCTTGAAATAAGCAGCCTAAGAGATGCTATTGCTTTTTATAAATTTAAGAACATTAAAAATTTATTTTATATACCAACCACAGATCCCCCCTCTCATCGTTCTTCCTGTTCCCCTCAGCCTTCCACCTTGACCTACTCCAATCCCCTCCTCCAAAAGGGTAAGGCTTCTCATAGGAAGTCAGCAAAGCCTGGTATATTCAGTTGAGGCAGGTCCAATCCCCTCCCTCCAATACACACACACACACACACACACACACACACACACACACACACACACACACACACACACTACATACACCAAAGCTGTGAAAAGTGTCATAGGTAATGGGCTCCATAAGGTTATAGCCTTGTTATTCCTGTTAGGATAGCTTGAGCCCACTAGTACAGAAACTCAAGAGTTCTTGGCAGATTATCAGAATTTAACAGAATGCTGCCTGTTTGAATAAAAGTTGTACACCTGATGAAATAAGGAAAAGAAGAAAATGACTTTATGATTATGAATATCTAACTCAGGGCATTGAACAGTGATTCAGAAATCTGAAAATTTCCTTATTTATAGTGCTTCACCTGCAATTTTAGCATCTTCAGTAATAGATGTTTCTATTTTTTTTTTTTTATGGAAGCCCATCTGGAATCTTGAAATTACAATCAAAGGCGTCCCTGACTACCATTCTTTACCTCTGTGAATATTTTTCCACTGGATGCATAATTCTATGTTGATACAATTTCTGTGAAGATTTAAAAAATATTCACTTCACTCTCTTGTAGTCTAACAAGTCCAACTTACCACCTTATGGTTTTCATTCCTCCTACATGTACTCATTCAAGCTTTCTTCTTCTGTTTGATTTTTGCAAGCTCAATATTCTTGGGATTGTGCAGTCTTCACTTGGCATTTAACTTGCTTTCTATTCTCTGAGTGTTCCTGGATTTGTAGTTTGAGCTATATGTCACTAATTATAAAATAATCTTAACTGATATGACTTCAACAATTTTTTCCTGTTCCATCATTTTTTGAAAATTCAAGTCATATGCACATATAATTATCCTTTCTTATATTGGCCTATAATTTTCCTTATTTTTAACCTTCCCTTCAGAATCACTAAAAGATTTTCTTCATTCTTGGTACAAGAATATGACAGTTTAGATACTCTGAATAAAATGAGAATTTTTAATCAGAGTAGAAAAATTTTAGCAAAACAAAATAACAATAAATGTTGGTAAAGATGTAGAGAAAAATCTAGGTGCACAGTGGTGCACAACTTTAATCCTGGCACTCAGGAGGCAAAGGTAAATGCATCTCTGTGAGTTTAAGAAAAGCCTGATGAACATAGTGAGTTCCAGGACAGCTAGGGCTACACAGAGAAACCCTGTCTCACCCCCCCCCCCCAAAAAGTGTAAAGTCAGTTTCCATATACTGCAGATGGGAATGTAATCTGACACATTCACTGTGGAAATGGGTTCTTCAAAGAAAGAAAGAAAAAACAAAACTAAAAATAGCTGTAACACAACACATGACTTAGCCCCACACTCCTGTATATTTACAAGACTCCAAGTCAGCAGCATATCACAGTAGCACTTGTGAGTCAAGCTTTCCTGCTACTCACAACTGCCAAGTTACAAAACCAGCCCATCTGCCTATCCAGGAGAAATGGATAAGGAAAGTGCAGTGTATAAACAGAGTGAAATGTTGCTCAGTCATAAAAAATGAAGTTAAATTTGATGCCACCAAGGATAATGATATTAAGCAAATTAAGATAAATACCACACAATTTCTCTCATCTGTAAATCCTATATTTTTATATAGAAACATAAATCATGTGTGCATGTATAAAAAGAAAGTAGGCAGCAAAACTTTTCAGAGAAACAAAGGTTACTAGCAAGAGTAGGAGGAAGGAAAAAGGAGGAGAGATAGGGTTCTGGGGAAGAATGTGGTCAAAATATATTATATACTTGTATTGAAAATATTAAAAATATCCCTATAAAGCCCAGTATCATGTACAATAAATAAACAGCAATTTTTTGAAATGTTGGGAACATTGGATTTTTCTCTCCAGCAGCTTTATTCCGGACCTTGGACCTTGTACAATC
>PVIH01030585.1:0-11993 GCA_004025045.1 Sigmodon hispidus | reverse complement strand
TCTGTCACATGTAGGGTAAGTGAAAATTGTTGCCCATTCTGTAGGCTGTCTTTTTTTGTTATGCATTCTTATGAAATTTTCACTTGAATTCCCATTCTTTTCTCTAAGTCAATGAAGCTAAGTTTTTATTCTTTTAAATGTAAATTATTGGTATTAAATTTTAACATTTTTAAAAGTAACTTTGTCTTTTGCTAATTTCTATTTCTCTAATGTTTCTAGTTTCTTAATTATTTTATTTATTTTCTTTCATTTTTTTCTTGTTCTCATTTTCACCATTATTCCTACTCTACATTTATTTTGCAAATAGACTTTATCCATGGGTTTTGTGTTAAATAAATAGAATCTATTATTTAATTTCAGCTCTCAAAATGATAAAATGTGGTCCAGGAAGTCAACACAAACTCCATAGCAGACAGACATAAACTTTTGATGTTGGGGTTCCCCCTCAAAGATGTTACTAAGAAAATTGATTTTTTTTCTATTCATAAAGAAAAACAGTAAATTAAATTTAAAATGCTGATAAGTTAACAATAACTGTGAAGAAAATAAAAATCATAAGTATGACTTATCAAGGGTATTAATCCAAATAATTTACTACAAATAAGCTGTATTCCACAAAAGTGGAAATCCTAGAAGAAATGGACAACTTTATGGACAGGTACCACCTTCCAAAATTAAATGAAGATCAGATTAATTACCTAAACAGGCCTATAACTCTTAAGGAAATTGAAGCTCTTATTAAAGACTCCTCAAAAATAAAAACCCTAGTCCAGATGGTTTCATTGCCGAATTCTACCAGACATTGAAAGAAGAATTACTACCGTCATATCTCAAACTATTTCACACAGTAGAAACTGAAGGTATATTGACAAATTTCCTTTTATGAGGCCACAATTAGCCTCATACCTTAGCCACTCTAAGAAACAACAAAAAAGGAGAATTACAGACCAATTTTCCTCATGAATATTGATGTGAAAATTTTCAAGAAAATTTTAACAAACCGTATAAAACAATGTATAAAAGATATCATCCACCACGACCAAGTAGGCTTCATCCCTGAAACGCAGTGCTGGTTTAACATACGAGAAACTGTAAATGTTATCAATAAAATAAACAAAATAAAGGAAGAAAAAAACATTATCATATCCTTAGATGTTGAAAAAGCCTATGACAAAATCCAACACTCCCTTATGATTAAAGCCCTGGAGAGATCAGGAATACACAGAGAATACCTAAATATAATAAAGGCGATTTACAAGAAGCTTACAGCCAGTATCAAATTTATTGGGAAAACCTTTAAGCAATCCCATTAAAATCAGGAACTAGACAAGAATGTTCTCTCTCCCCTTATCTATTCAATATAATTCTTCAAGTTTCAGCTAAAGCAATAAGGGAACAAAAAGAGATTAAGGGGATACAAATTGGAAAAGCATTTATTGTTTATTTTCAGCTCCCAAAATGATAAAATGTGGACCAGGAGATGTCGGTGGTGCATGTCCCTACACACTCTGTAGCAGACAAACATAATCTTTGGTTGTCAGGTTCCCCCCTCCCAGCTGTTGCTAAGAAAAGGGATCTTGAAAGACCACCCAGCCTCCAACTTATCAAACAGAGGACTAATTACCTGAAATTCATTTTCCTGCCCAGAGCAGAGTTAGAAATTGTGCAGACCCTTGCTCAGAGGTGACAAGAAACACACATGCACTCTTGCCACAACTTGACCTGGTGTTACCTAATCATGAACCATTGAAGAAATGCGCAGATGCCAGTTCCAAAATATATATAATAATATAAAGAACAAGGTAACTCCAGAAGAAAGTGTGGGCCTACAACTGAAAGACCTGTACAGAGCAATAAACAGGAAAGAGAAGGAAACAACACCATAAATATCTCTATGATGATCATTGAAGCTCTCAAAGAATATATGAAAAATTCCCTTAAAAAATTGGAAGAGATGAACAAACTCTTGAAAGCAAACCATGAAAAGGTAAACCAAGAAATTAAAGACACATGACAGGAACTAAATAGAAGCAATTAAAAAAGCACAAAATAAGACAAAGATAGAAATAGAAAACCTTAAGAAAAAAAGCTGGAACCAAAAAGATACAAGCATAACAAACTTGTGTGATACAATGAAAGCAGTCTTAAGAGGAAAATTCATTGCTCTAGATGCCTAGGTGAAAAACCTAGAAAATTCTACACTAGAGATATAACAGCTCAGCTGAAAGCCTTAGAACAATTAGAAGCAAACTCACCTAGAAGGAGTAGACAGCAGGAAATAATCAAATTTACAGCTGAAATCAATACAATTGAAACAAAAAGAACATTACAAAGAATCCATGAATGAAAATTTGGTCCTTTCATAAACTCAACAGAATAGATAGATTTCACATAGGAGCATGAGGCTAAGATGTGTGACATGGATGAACATATTAAGAAAATTAAGAAGCTCATTGCCTCCATAGAGGAGAGGTCTAAATTTATTAGACAGGAATATAGAGCTTATATTGATGAAAAATTTAGGAAACTGGATCAGAAAGTACTAGAATATGTAGATGTGGAGAAAGAGAGAATTTTTCACTCTATAAAATTGTTGTAGAAGTCATTTATAGAGGACTTTAAAACACTGGAAAAGACCATTACTGCTAGGTTACAAGATCATGAGGGTCATATGGAAATTTTAGAAACGGATTTTGAGGCAACATCTGCTCAAGACAATAGGGAAGATGCCCCACCTAGAGTAGTTACAATGAATGGACTACCCCCTACTACTCCAATTCTATTCCCAGTTGTGGCAAAGACCAAAAAATTACAATCATGTGGAAGGGCTTCAGACAACGTGGGATATACTTATAAACCTATCCACTTGAAGGATCTAAAAACAATAAAGGAAGCTATAGTGACATATGGCATACAACCATCTTTTGTGAAGCAATACATAAATTCATGGTCAGCACAGTATCGGGTAATTCCTGATGACTGGTAGAATTTGGCAACCACAGTGTTGAATGGTAGTCAAAGCTTGCAGTGGAGGAATTGGTTTAGGGAAGAGGATAAAGCCTTGGAATCTCAAGATCAAACTGGGAATGTAACCATCTTCAAAAACCAAATCCATGGGGAAGGCCAGTTTGCTGATGTTTCAATTCAGGCTACTTATGAGGACCATGATCTGTTGCTGTGCTATACTGCTGCCTTTAATGCTTGGGAAAGGGTTTTAGACCCAGGACAGAGAATTGAGTCATATACTCAAATTAAATAAGGTCCGAAGGAGTTTTATACAGACTATTTACAGAGGTTGACTCAGGCTGTAAATAGAGCAGTGTCAGATTCAGAAGTTCGGAAACAATTGATACTCACTTTGGCCTTTGATAATGATAATATGACATATAAGTTGAGTCATATACTCAAATTAAATAAGGTCCGAAGGAGTTTTATACAGACTATTTACAGATGTTGACTCAGGCTGTAAATAGAGCAGTGTCAGATTCAGAAGTTCGGAAACAATTGATACTCACTTTGGCCTTTGATAATGATAATATGACATGTAAGAAATTGATTATGCCATTAAAGATCAAAGGTGCACCCATAGAAGAATGGATTCAACTTGCAATTAATGTTGAATATCTACACTCTGATGAAGAGAATTGGGTAGGACAAGCCTTTGCTAATGTTAAGGTGAGAAATCAAAACATTATTTGTTTCAATTGTGGTAAGCCAGGCCATATAAAGAGAAAGTGTAGGCAAGCCATATATGGGAATTATCCCAATCTCAGGAGTGACTTAAATAAAAGGTCACTACATCCCGGACTATGTAGGAGATGTAACAAAGGCAGACATTGGACAAATGAGTCTATATCTGTAAGAGACATAGATGGCAAGCTTTTAACATCGGGATACATAACTTGGGGCTTCTCCCAGGAAGCACCCAAGAGTCAGACCTCCAAGCCAAAAAAGGTTCAGTCATATCCAGTCACAGTGTTTAGTTTACAAGTCCCCACAGAGATACTGTCACCCATAGGCCAGCATGAAGCAACGTAATGAAAGACTATGTCCCTTTCCTGATAATTTGGTCATCCAAGTGAGGGTTATGGTCAATTATCATTTTGATGTGATGATTATAAGTTAATCTTGGGTAGAGGATAGAATGATATTATAGATGTAGGAATTTCAAAAAAAAAGAGAGAGAGAGAGAAAGAACGAAAAGGGAATAGATAGATCATTATACTTGCAAACAACTATTAACCAAAGCATGTATGAAAAGCGAATCGCCATTGTACAAATATTTGTATATTGATACAAATAGGAAATCAATCTATATGTTTGTTTGAGATAATATGAATATTGCTACAAAGTTGAATGTATAATTGCCTTAATTTACACTTGTCTACCTGATTAACATATTTTGTACATTGATGTGTATTAAGTACATTGCCATTTCCATAATTCAATTTCTACCTCTAATTATTTATGCTAGTCATAACATTTGTTGTAACATTTACACAAGTTGTCTTATATAACTCTGTTTATATATTTTGTATAATAATATATAGTTAGGATATTGTTGCCTTTGATATGAAAAGTGTATTTTGGTCAATATTCATAGGATTGCTATACTTGAAATTATTATGGGGGAGCTGTACACTCATGTTGGAATGCCTATTTTTACAATGTTAGCTTCATTTTCTTGGTTGATTGGGGTTGCAGATTATGGTTACTCAGATTTGCCACCTAATAGTCATTGTACTCATGCTTTTCAGAAACATGTTAGAATATACCAGATAGATAGGCATCTTCAACCACTTCATAGACCAAGATAATATGGCATTCAAGATTTTGTTATCTCGAATTTGGCCTTGAGAGACATGACAACTCCTGACATCACCATTCCTTTCTCAAGGTGGTATTGAGTATCATGGACATCTTGCAAAGAGATTGTCTTATTTGGTGAACAATGGCCAGAAGGGCAATGAACAGCACTTGCCCTGACTGCCATCAGCGTGCTCACTATCCAAAATGGATGAGCAGACTGCCGAAGCCTGCCTAGACAGGATAAGATGGTCCTACCAAAAATACCCTGCTTCTATGGAGACTTGTTAGATATCATATGCCCATAGCCACAAGGATTGATGGTCCCATTGTACAGAGAAGTGGAGGTTGACTGTCCAGGTAGTTAACTGTTGTTGTCTTCTAAATTTTGGAAGTTACTTCAACATGCTTCCAACTTTAGGTATTTATTTTCCTTCTCAGGTCTTGATGGTATTGAAGACTGGATAGTTGAGATTGTTATTACTTCACATCTCAGCAGGGACACTCACGTGATAAACAGCATTGAAGCAATCCCCACTGTGCATTCCCTGTGCTTTTCCTAGTATCAAAACTTTAGACAATAAATTGCACCTTGTATTTGTTTGTTAGTGGTAGTTTGACCTCACTTATGTTAGTACCTTTCTCTTCCCCAAAAACTACCTTATGATGATCCCTATAGTGTGTAGTTTTATATTTAGTTTAGAACCCTCTTATTTACACAGAGGGGGAGATGTAGCGAGAAATCTGAAGCTACGCAAATTAAAAACAAAAAAACAACAAAAAAATGCTCCAGAGAGCTGATCCAGGCAGAGTCCGTCGAATGATGAGAAACAACAAAAGAGCACCGCACCAGAAGATGGAAGTGGGCATGTGTCGCTGGATGAGTGGCATGGGCTAGGACTGCTCTCACTCTGTGGCACAGATCATTCCACAGATCATTAGTGCTTTCCACGTATCATTCCTGCTCTGTGGGGTTAGGATTGCTCCGGCTCTCCATGGTTGGGACTGCTGCTGCTCGCTGAGGCAAGGATGGTTCATGCTCTCCACGGTCCTGCTCTCCACTTCTCTGTCTTCTCCTACCTTTTCTCCTCCTCCCCTAGAACAATCCCTGTTATGTAAGTAACTGTTAAATAAAAAACCTTAGTTATCATATATTTCTTGGTGGGTTAGTACCATGATAACCTGTGATAATTTTAATGAGAATTCCCTTGTTTGCCTGAGGAAAACTTAATCTAGAAGCAAGGAGAATTTTCTGTAAAGTGTTATGCTGCAATGGCATGTTGGAAATGTAGTGAATGTTCTGTATGATGTAAATAAAGTAACTGATTTGGCCTCTGTAGAGTACCATAGAAGTGGTTGGAGTATCAAAGTAAGAGACAAGCAGAAGGTGGGTGGAGTTAGTCAGTCTTCATCTGAACCCCAAAGGAGGAATATGTAAAAGGTCCTGGTGAGCCATGTGCCATGTGCCACATGGTGGCAAGATTAAAAGAAATGGGTTGATTTAAGATGAAAGAGCTAGCTAGTAATGTGTATAAGACTTAGGCCAAACAGTATGAAGTAATATAAGCCTCTGATACATTTCTTTGGGGACTAAAGCTGCAGCATGGAACAGGTTCCAAACCTCTGCCATGGAATAGGTCACAAAACCTCTGGGCAAAAACAGTCCCAGGAAACATCCTAAAACATATGGAGTCCATGTCACTCAAATACCTGCATAAAGCCTGAGAAAGTTTAAAAAGCTTAAAGAGTGTTCTAGATCACTGAATCAGAGTCAAAAGTGGCTTTCTGAATTGTGTATTTGACTTGATTTATGGTACAGAGACAATGTAATGTTCAGACAGGAATTTAAAAAATGCATGTTCTCGGCACAGAGGTTAAACTCGTATGTTTCACTAAAGACTTGGCACAGGTGTGATTGATGTAAGGTTTTTGCTTATACTGAACAGAAAGGAAACAGTTAAAAACAGTTTTTCTGGTAGCAGCATTTCCTGAGTCCACTCTCTTTGCTGGAAGCAACAGAGATGCCCGGGCTCCTCTGCCATGTTGAAATGCCTGCCAAAAGTGGCAGATTCAGCAATTAAAGTAATACTGACATTTTAAAAGCTCTTTGGTTTACAAAATGATTGTGAATTCTCAGCAGAACATATTTAGATGCACAGAACTGCTAAACAGGATACAATGTATGTAAAATATGCATAGGCTTGAGAGGGAGAGACAGAGAGACAGAGAGAGAGAGAGAGAAAAGTATGTAGAGAAAGCCCTTTAAGAAAGAGAAATAGGAAATAAAGGTAAAAACCCATGAAAGATAGATAAACAGAGAGTCTGGATTCTGGTTATTGTGTTTTCTTTTATTTTTTTTTTAATTTTAATGAGCTAAATGTAGAGAGACAATTGATTACTAAGGATGCTAAGTTAAACAAATACATATACTTTAAAGATATCTTGATTTTGAAATCTGTTTATTAGAATATGTTACTTGGGAAAAGAGTTTCTGCTTCTATCTCCACAGAAGATCAAGACCCATGGATTGGTTCTAGGCAAATGTGGTTCCATACGCCAAAGCCACCTGAACATTCTCAGCTTTGAAGATGGCAAGATGAGATGTTCCAGCTTCAAAAACCCATGAGAACAATGTACTTTGACAGCAGGAAGCAGTAAAAGAAAGAAAGCTATGTAAAATTTCCCCAAAATATTCCTCATTAATGTTTGTTTTCATTATAAATGGTTACTGGTCATAGTCAATCTTTAAAAAAAGGGGGGAATGACAAGGATATGATATAGGAATGATTAGAAAAGATAAGTGGATTTTGATTTATTGATATAAACTTAAAGGTCAAATTTGTTATGCTGTATGTATTTCTCTACTCCTGATTAATTTATGATGTTGATGTAACTCATCTAAAATCGTAATGTGTAATTGAGAAATGCAAATTATTAGTCATCTATGATAACAAAATTTATAATCGTGTTAGTTAGGTTTTTGTAGCTATACAAAGATATATTTGAATTAGATAGGTAGTCTTCAAATACTTCAAAGACATGCAGAATATGGCATTTAAAATATTTCAAGAAATTAGACTTTTCTGGACAGTGAGACAGGTCTGCTCCTGGCAGCACCAATGTATTTCAGGAAAATGATGGGCACTGAAGAAACTTCATGTAGAATTTACTTTGTGGCAACAGTTAGTCACTGGACAAGAAACTCTTCTGGTATTGACTGTTTGATAGTATTCTGTATAAACTGGACATGCAGCTTCCATAGGAAAGTGACCTCTGAAAGTTGGCAGAACAAGCTGAGATGGTCCTTCAGGTTCCTGCTTTGCAAAAATAAAACATTGTCAGGGATTCTTCAGGACATAAGGAGAAGCGACTGATGGACTGTGTCAGATTTTCTGCATCACTGAAAGGTATGCACTTTCTTTTATTTGCATAATATTATATCCTTCTGTGTTCTTTGATGTGGTTGAAGGTTTAATAATTATATGGATACTTCTTTTTAGTTTAGAAGGTATATTAGGTATTAAATTTTAGGCTTACAATGATGAGGGAGGTAATGGAATATTTTGTTTAATTTTGTGAATACTAATAGAGTGGATATTGTGACTGTAATTTCTGCATGACAGCTGTTCTGTTGTAATTTTGATACATGAAAATTGAAACCTTCTTTTTGATTAGACAGAAAAGAGAAAATGTTGTGGAATGTTCTGTATGATGTAAATAAAGTAACTGATTTGGAATCTGGATACCAGTGTAGAAGTGGGTGGAGTGTCAGAGCAATAGACATGCAGAAGGAAGGTGAAGTTAGTCTGTCTCCTCCAAACCCTGATTAGGAACATGTAAAAGGTACAGGTTAGCCACATGCTGCAGGCCATGTGGTAGGAAGATTAATAGAAAAGAGTTGTTTTAAGATGAAATAGCTAGCTAGTAATGTGCTTAATACATAGGCCAAAAAGTATGTAGTAACGTAAGTGTCTGATTCATTTCTTTGGAAAACAAAAGCCGCTGTGCGGACCAGGTTCAAAACCTCCTCCATGGACAAGAATATAAAACCTCTGGGACAAAAGGGCCCAGGAAATCTTTTACAGCACATTATATTTAAAAAAGTCATCTCTTGTGTCAATACATTTTAGGCTACTTCCAAATTCCTTTTATATCATTTTAAGTGTATCTGGATATATATTGAAGTCTTATTTTATGTATGGTGGTAGAAATGTCTTAATTACTGCCAGTCTTAAAATGAGTGTTATGTCATGGTTGGAGGTACCATTAAAAGCTCTTTTTTTTGGAAAATTGATTTTGATATCATGGACATTTTTTGTTTTGTTTTTCAATATGAAGCCAAGTGTTGTTATTTTGGAAATATATAATGTATTGATATAAATTTCATTGAATCTGAATTTTTGTGGAAAAAAATGCCATGATAATTATATGAGACCTACTAAAGTATTAGATTTAGAAATCTTTTCATTTTCTGATACTTTTTTTTTGAAAACTAACAGTTTTGTCTATCATGTCTTGGAGTTGTCAAATTAGATATCTCAAAGTAATCTTTTCCTAATTTTGATAGAAAAAAGTTCAATGACTTTCTGATTACTTTATTTGACCATTTATTAATTATGGATAAATGAATGAGTTAGATGTTATAAATCTTATAATGTGCTTTACTAGTACAATGTTATCAACAGTACAGATTCCACTATAGAATTTTGGGAGTTACTTACCTATGCAATGAGTGTTAGACCTCTAGAATGTGAGTGATAGTTACCATGACAGTTTTAAAATCAGGCTATACCTAGAACTACCAAGACATCTCTGACAGCTGTAATTGCAATGGAACTTCAAAACTCTTGGGTGAAATGTATACTGTTGGGAAAGTATAGCTATACCTGGAGAGGCTGGGACAGCTCTAAAGGCTGGAGCAACAATAAATCATTTCATGTCTGGTGGAAATGATATTCTGAGATTAGGAAATCAGACAATATATGAAGCAAGGGTGTCATGTAGTATAGTCTCATTTGAGGGTATTGCAATTATGCATTTCTCCTGGAAACCTGCTAGAAACGAACTTTGTGTCCTCCCACCAGATCTCTTCTTCTTCTTTAGATTCAAGTTGTTACTTTTTGGTTCACACTTCTAAAGCAAAATTGTTGCAGAAATATTGTAATAAATTCTCATTCTGGCAATTTGTTACCTATTCTGCTCTGCTTTTCTCAATACCCTAAAGGATGTTTCAATAATGTTTTATTTTCTCCTTATATACCTTGCTCAGTTCTGACTAAAAGGACATCTCAAAAAAAATTTTTTGTTAAAAAAAAAAAACCAAAAAACAAAGGGAATGGCTTCAGCACATGAAGATTTTAGATGAAGAAATTGGTTTGAAGAAAGACTGAAAAGGATTACCTACAACTGAATTGGCAGATACATTAACTTAGGGCTTTTAAGCTTAATGTCATTCTAAAGAAACTCAAAGTTGCTTAGTTATTGCTGCTCAAGCATTGACAATTTTTTTTTGATCTGGTAAAATGTTGGCTTTATCTTTTATTATTATTGTTCTTAGTATTACTATTATGAAGAAAAAAGAGCTCACACTTTTGTTGCATGTATACCCTTTTATAAGGTCCTTTCCCTCTCCCACCATATCATGTCATTCTCTTTTCTCCACAACTTCCCCCCTACCACACCCCGACATGCATAATGCAGTCCACAGGTCCCACTGTCCCAGTATTGCTTACTTCAGCCTCCACTCCTGGCAGATCCAGTTTTCTCCCCCCAACCTCAAGACTGAGTCAGGTGTAACTTTAGGCTGTAGATTCCTATTTTAAAGCCAGGACATAATTCTCTCACTGGTTATAATTTAACTAGCTTCTGAGTCAATGCATGTTTCTTCATTTTGGGATAAGTTTTAAATTGTTCCTTTTACTAGTTCCTGTCTCTGATCCAAGCTCTGCTTTATAACAGGCTTTCTTAACATTAGAACTCAAATTCTATAGCCAGGGGATTTATTTTACTGTCTTTGATTCTAAGAGTCAATTGTATTTCTTTGAAACTGGTTTCAGTGTCACTGCATATTTTTCATATGATTCTTGGTAAAGGAGGAAAGTGATTGTTTTACTTTTCAGGTCAAAGATACAGGCTCAGCAAGGTTTTCTTTGGCTATTTTTACTTACATATATTCTTAGATCATTAGCAAATATTAACATTGTGAGTACTTTTTTCAATTTGTATTTTGTTGATATTTTGTTGTATTAAAACTTTTGTTAAAAATAATAAGTAATAAATGGAATAAACATGGGGTGCATTAAAGCCTTCTTTTGTGTCTGCTTTTAAAAGTGGAATTTCCTTTTGAACTTTTCTCCATATAATTTGATGTTGGCTATTGTCTTTGACAAATTTGCTATAGTGTTTTTAGTAATAATATAAATTACTGACCTCTCATAGTTTTATCATGGATATATGATGGATTTTTAAAGTGTTCAAAAGCTTCTAATAAAATAGTTATTTTTTTTCTTTTTAGGATTTTTATATTGGATTACACTGGCAGTTTTTCATATGTTGAATAATTCATGCATCTATGGGATAACGTCTCTTTAATCATAGTGGATGATTTTTTCTGATCTTCTGTGTTAAGTTTTGAAGTGTTTTATAAGTTATTTTTTGGTGCAGTTGATGTTGATGAGATAAAAGTACATTTGATGATGTATATTATTGTGTTATCTTTTAATTTTTATCTAATATTGGACTAACTGCAGTAAGGCAATTATGTGGAAATGCTGCTAAAATAATTCAACACATATTTTTAAAGAACATAAACATTGAAATTTAGGTTCAAGAATATATTGCTTGAAAAAGGTTGTATTTTGATTCTTATGAAGATGAGTACAAAAACATTACATGCAGGATATGTCTTGATCAAGAAAGGTCTTCAGAAAAATCTGAGTAAAAGAGACTGCTCAAATATCTCAGTATCCACATCACCTTTAAGAATGCACTAAAATAATCAATCATCATTGTTCCCTTAAACATTATATTTACTCCCATTTAGCAGAAAGAAGACTACAGAACTCTTTTCACATTAACTAAAATAGATTATGGATGTTTATCTTTATTTAGATGTTTTGGTTTTTATCTTTGTCAGTCTCTGTCTAACATAAAGAAAGGTATTGATATGAAAAATAAATGTGTAGATT
>PVIH01030584.1:0-11995 GCA_004025045.1 Sigmodon hispidus | reverse complement strand
CTCTAATCAGGACGGGGTTTCGGCTGCAATGGGGCTTCCCCTTCTTGGACTTTTTCACCTTAGAGTCACCCTTTTTGGCTGCATCGGCGGCAGGGGCATCACTGCCAGCCTTCTTGGCTGCAGGTTTCTTTTCTTTTGTGTCAGGCTTCTCAGCTTTTTCACCCGCCATCTTGCAAGATGGGAAAGAGAACTAAGGTCCAAGGGTCCCTTTTCTTAATGTCACCTTCCTGAGACAGAACCCAGTGGGGTGTCCACCCAGGCTGTTACCACAAGAGTCTTCCTATCTGTATCAAAGGCCTGGCTAGGAATTTCAGCAATCCCAACCAGTTGTGCTCTATCCAGAGGAATAAGCAACTGAGCATCTCTTAAACTCACGTTTTACCACTTGGAGGTGAGTAGTGCAGAGCAACATTCAGGGCATGTAAAGATTTCAGAACAAATAGCTGTGATTGTCTGCGACTCTTTTTGCTGCCTCCATCAGGCAGACGGGGAGGGGGGAGGAAGGAAAGTGTTAACTGTGTGAGCCTTATCATAAACTGACTTCTCTCTGATAACAGTCTAAGCCCCACAACATACTCCCTCCAGAGGAATAATAAGTTCACGTGATACTCACCTCTTGAAGAAAAATTACATTCTGAGATTCACATTCTTAGATATTATTACCTGGGCTTAGAGCTCATGGTCCACTTTTGCTGTCTCCTGTCAGTTTCCGTGATCTGGCCAAAGTACCCAAGTCTCTCTTGTCCAGGTCCTGATTTCAGTTAAGTGCATCAGGAATGAAGCCTGCCTTAGTGGTCACTCACTGACAAACAGACCAGCCATGGGTCAAGGATCAAGCAAGTTATTATTTCTTGGCTGTTTCTTGAGCTTGATTGTATGAACCCTCATACTCCTGGCTCTGGAACCCAACAAAGAATATGGCACTAGCCAGTGACAAAATGAATGTCACCAAATACAGGTGTGAGAAGGTATTTATCTTCTTTGATTCAAAGTATTTCTCCTCAGTGGTGTTAGGATCAGAGAGGACAGATATGACACATAGGCCAAGTTATCTCAACATCTCTCTAAAGCTGTACCTTAGCTGTTGCTCTCTCTCCCTCTCCCTTACATCCCCTGTAACACCATCTCAATGACAGCATACCCTTAGGATTGAGGAGAACTGCCTGGGAAGCCTCATGCTTTCTAACCTGTAAATCAGAGCTGTTTAGATGAGAAACCAAGAACTTCTCATTTACCACAGAAGGTTAGATAGTAGTCTCAGTGATGCCTTCAGCCATTTGCTTCCACAGATGAGCCTTGACATTCATCCCCATAGAGTGGCCATCCTCTACTGCAGGAGAGACAAGCTGTCTGTCGTGTGTAAGTGACAACACTTTAGACAATTAGCATATCAGGACAAGCAGACAGCCTACCTAAAAGCGCTAACTCTATGTTCAACGAGACTGTCTATGCCTGAACCCTGTATCCAGTGAGACCTACATTCAAAGTAGTTTTAAAGATGCTGAACTCACTCCTAGACATTGTGCCCTAGGCTAGGTAAGCACTACTCATTTCCAAAGTGTAGCAAAGTCCCAGCATTCCATCCAGAGTGATACCTGGTTTCTTCCAGCTTGCTGTCACTTTCCTGTTAGAAGACAAATATGGTTCTGATCAAACTCCCTCCAGTGAGGCCCCTCACAATCACATAAACTAGACCAGCATGCAGTGGGACTGTGTCTTTTCTGATTGGAAGACACAGGCATAAATGAAGACTATAAACACTACAACAGGGTGAGAAGGACAGAGGAAAGAAGGGAAATGAGCTCCCTTGCCCTTGTGTGAGGAAACATTTCGCTAAGACAAGAACCCTGAAAGATGGATGGATTACTGAGTATTTCTGCAGCCTGGTCCACAGGGTCTACACATTTATGGGCAGTTTGAACATAGTATTGGCTCAAGACCTTCTCTGATGAAGATGCTCTGAAATGCCAGCCCTGGTTCATATTTCCTTGATAACTATGGTTCCCTAGGTAGAAACTGGTTATTGGCTTACCTCCTCCTATACTGACAGAGTCTCTTTATGCTGGGTGAGTGGGCACACTATATTCTGGACTTCCTGCAGACCTCCTACTTCTGCTGTCTCAGGCCACACCTGCAAATCCCCACCCTGTGTCTACTGATGTGTAGAGCTCATCACCTTAAAGATAAGGACTTGTGAGAGGGACTTTAAGGAAACTTGAAATATGTAGCACTGAAGCTACTGTGCATCCTCTCCCCATGGCTCCTCCCATCTGTCTCTTCCATTTCTCTATATTCCACCCATAGCCAATTCTTTCCTGCTGCCTCTGCAACCTCTGGTCTCTTCATTGTTCTCTATCTCCAGCTCAACTATGTCACTTCACTAAGAAGTGATGAGGACTGTGGGCCTGGTGATTTCAGAGTCACATCTGTAATGTGCAAATCCCTGAAGGGAAACAAGTTACTGTGCCAATTGCAAAGGAAAGATGACAGTTTCAATACAATAGTGTCTCTGCAGTGAATACCAGCAAGTACAGATATATGGACAAAGGGGTTTATGAGATGACGCACTTTGACACATTTCAGCCTCCATGATGATGCCACCTTTTTATTTTAGTTAATTTTTCTTTTATTTCTCCTAAATCTTATTTTATTTGGGTGTGAGCTTCAGGAATAGAAGGTAAATCTGAAGGGGCAGTGACATGAATATGATCAAAATACATTATAAAAAGACATATAAAATAAGTAAATAAATAAAATTGATTAAATAAATATATGAAGAGTGTACATGGCAACATGGCAAGGAGAGCATACTCACCATCAAGAGTGAAATTTTGATATTTTCTGGAAAGCAATACAAATCCAGAGAAGTGTGATATATGTGAAAATTATATTCTAAAAGACAAAGATCATTATCACCATTTTCTCTCATTTTCAAAATTTGGAGGTATGTAGGAGCCAGAACATAAATGACAGGGCACAAAGGACATAGAATAAAACACTGGTATTCCTGGTATGGTTCACAATGTTCTTGGCAAGGGGAACATTCTCTACCATCAAAGACCATCCAGAGTGTTCTGCATAGAGTCACAATTGGCTCACAATCTAGAATTCTGCTGCTCTGGCCTCCCCATTTGCCAGAAGTATGAAGAAGTTTCCATGGCCTAAAACCAAACCCAAAATGGTTCTCACAAGTAATGAAAATGCTGTGGGGTTTTGGAGACTGACCCAGGACTATTTAGAATTTCCTGCTGCTTGGATGAAGTGTCCTTGGTAATTTATTAGTTTTGCAAAAACAGGCTTCTTGGAGTCCTTCTAGATTAGGCGTCCTTGGTTAGTTACAGAAGTAAGCTTCATGGAGTCTCCCATGATAAGGTGTTCTTCGTTAAACTGCAGGCCTTGCAAAAAAAACGAGATGTCCTTGACTCATCATACAATGTATGTTTAGATAGGGCTTCAAACAGTAATCAGTCAGCTGCAGAATCATGGGACCAAAGAGATCCTGCCCACCCCGACTTCCTCTGATAATTTTTCACTCTCCTCTTCGGTTAACTCCCCTGTCTCTGCTTCCCCTCTCTGCCTGGAGCCTTACACTCCCCTCTCTCTGCTCCCCCCTCCCCTTCTAAAGCACTGCTTAAAAAGCCTCAGCATTCATTCAATAAACGAAGCCTTGACGTGACTCAGACTCTTGTTGTTCTTTATGCGCTTGGCTTCCTCTCTCTCTCCCCCCATTTGCTTCACAGGTGCCCCCCCTCGAAACCCTCGAATAACTGGATCTGCTGGACAGGGACAATGGGGCCCATGATCAAGACTAGCCATGGAAGTCAACAGTCAACCAGACTGTATCTGGGTGTTGGATGAGGAGAACTGGAAACACCTATCTATAATTTGTGGCTTCATGCACAGCATCTGCCACAGCTGTCCTTGAAGTGAAAGCCTGGCCTTCAACATTCAAGACAGGTCCTCTCCTCACTGCTGGCTGTTTCTAGCTCCCCCAACTCTGCACTTCAGGGTTTGTTTCTACTCTAACTTGTCCATGGACCCTGTGACAGACAGGTCAACACACACACACACACACACACACACACACACACACACACCCTTCATGTTACATTGTTAACAGGAAGCTCCTCGGACAGACTCTATTACTTATTCTACACCTCCTCTCATTTCTTCTTCTCATATCTTAATCCTGCTTCTCATTTACTCCCCCTCTATCTTCCTTCACCCATCTCCCTCCTCAGAGGACTTACACAGGTCATGGTGTCTTCCCAAAGACAATCACAGAATAAATTGGAGGGGTTAAAGTGATCAGTATAATAAGCAGCCTAGATTGGCATGAGTCAATCATGGTTGTAGAGTCCACTGTTTTACATGCAGTGTGAGTGTCTGCAAGCACTTCCAAAGCAATGGAGATAGAGGATCATCGGGTACATGTGCCTTATGACCACCTCTTTGTCTATCAACAGCACTAGAGCTAGAGTAGCTGAAGGAGATTTAAACTGGCAACTCAGACCAAATAATTGGAGGATGGATGCAGGAGCCTGTTGCCCTGGTTTGGAGGGAGCTGGCACTCTGGAAATCTGTCCTGGCTCCCTTCCATGGCAGTCCCTGCTCACCAGGGCTGGAGTTCTATTTGAGCATTTCAGTTTCTATACATCAAAGCAGAAAGAAACATGAAGGCACTTCAGTTAATGACTTTGTCAGATAAAAGTTCCATGCCATTTCTCCTGACTCCTCCATTCTGAACCTTTTCCCCCTTTAGCCAAACTCTCCTCCCTTCCTTTCCATCCTATGGTACACATGCTACACTATCTGCCTTTAGCTCAAGGTTCCAGCCATTTATATGAACAAGAAGCTGTGGAATTGTGTAATCTAATGTACTAGACATCTTAAATTCTGTACCCTCTGAGTAGGTACAACTTTTCATTTTAAAAGAACACTGAAGTATTTGAAAATACAAAGTAAAAGGTTATTTGGGTGACCAAACAACTGAGCTTCATGTAGGTCTCTACTGTCCTCTCTTTTCATTAAAGCCCAGATTCAGGGCTCACTGTGGATTGGACAGGCAGCAGCAGCACAGTGCTCTCAGTGTACTGAAAATTCACTTCCTTATCAGTTTCCAGACCCTAGATGGCCTAGATCCAGATGTAGTGGGTTCTTCCTGGGGCTGATCACTCAAAATGTCTGCCTCCATGGATGAGTCCTCATCAAAGAAGCCTATGTTCACAAATCCTGTGGGTGTTACATCCAGGACTGATCCAGGGGAAGAGAGATTGCTGGAGAGGTGGTCAACCAAATCCCTCTTGACTTCAGTGTCTCCTGTAGCAGTGTTGATGACATCAGCCATAATAGCATCTCTTTCTGGGACTGCATTGTCTGAACAAGGCATTAGCTTTAAGCTGGAGTATATATTGAGCATGGTGTAATTTCTGCAGACCTTGACTTTTACACCTACACCCTCCTCCTTAAAGTGACATTTCCTAGTCTGTGCACTGGTTGGAAAGACTGGATCACTGGCTCTCCTCTTCAAGGAGAGATGGGGGCAAATAGGACCTTCATAACTTCTGTTTAACCAGGACATTTCATCCTGCTGATGGATGTCCCCACAGCTCAGACTGTATTTGAGAATGTTGTACATGGCTGTGACTTTATTATTTGCCTGTGAGTTAGGGATGATATAATCTCTTCTCAGCTATAGCCAATGGTGCACATAGTCTCCACAACCCTGGGAAGGATTTCTTTATTGGCAGGTGGTACATGTTCTTGAATATGTCCCAGCCATGGTTGTTCCACAAGCTGAGAGATGGTTAACCTGTACCAGATGGGTGCCATGAGTAATCGTCCAATGATAATATGACAGTGTTTTGACATGTAGTAGGGAATGGGACACATTGTGGTGGTTATGAGACTGTACATACTATCAAGTGTTTCTTCTATGCATGGAAAGTGCCCTGTGACCATGACATATAGGACAACACCCAAGCTCTACATATCACCAGCCAGTCCATCATAGGGTTTTCTTGCCAAGATCTCTGGAGCCAAGTAGAGCAAGGAGCCACAGATCTCCTCCAACATCTGCCCCTCTGTGATTTGAATTGCCATACCAAAGTAACAAATCTTTGCATTTCCTGCTGCATTGACTAAGATGTTTTCTAATTTAATATCACGGTGAGCAATATGTGGAGGAAGTGAACTGCTGACATGACCTGGCAGAAAATCAGTTTAGCCTCCTCCTCCTCCTCCTCCTCCTCCTCCTCCTCCTCCTCTAGAAAGTCCAGTGCCTTGAAGCAGCTCTCCAGATCTTCTCCTGCCACATACTCCATGATCACATAAGTGGTTGTCAGTGTGTCGACCATGTGAAAAAATGAACAATGTTTCTGTGTTCTAAAGACTGAAGAATGTTTACTTCAGTGCTGATGTTAGCCACACTGTTGGTGTTTTTCTAAAGGACCTTGACAGCCACTCGTGTTTGTGTGGGAAGGTGGCAGGTCAGCTTCACCTCCCCGAATGCATCACAACCTAAAGATGTTAAGATCCTGAAATCCTTCTCAAGCATGTCTTTGTCCATGTGACTAACCATGGTAGTCTGCTCAATTTCAACCACTTTCTCTTGTGGGAAATTTCAGAATCACACAATACTAGAAAAAAATGCAATTTTAGGAAAGAACTTAAAGCTTTGAAATCTCTTTCGTGAAAACTAAGATACACCAGATGATCTAACAATGTTCTTTAAGGATTAAAAAATACCAATAGAACCCAAACCCAAAGCAGTAGAAAAGGAATCATAGGGCAAATCAGTGTTGGAATCAGTGAAGTGTGCATGAAAATTAAAATACTGAGATCCCTGAGAGAATTAATGAATCCTTATTTTCAAGGATTTTTCACTTTGCAAACCCCTCAATGAAATTGATCAAGATAGATCAGATACAAATTACATTATAGAAATATTGATGTTGTAGTTGATCCAACTACAATCCAGAAGGTCTTGCAGGGATGTTATAGTTTTTATACCCCAGAAAATTAAAAAATATGAAAGGAATTATGAGACATAATGGACTAACTAAGATAATATAAAAACACTGAAACAAGGAATCAAAAGTAACAAGTTTGGATTGGCAACCAAAACAGCTCCAAATGAGGCAAAGTCTGGGTCTCATGGATTCCCTGGATCAGTTGAAGCTTTGCATGAGAATTGAGATCAGCGTGATAGAAGATACTTCAAGAAAGAGAAAGCAAAGGGACACACCTGAATTCATCTCTGTGCTAGTATTGCCCTAATCCCACAACCAAATAAGCTCCATGAATAGAGCAGCATTACCTTGTTGAACATAGATGTGAAAATCATAAATGAGAGTCCTTGATACTTCAGAGCCATCTCAGCACACACTAAAGAGCCCTTTGTTCACAGTCAAAATGGCCTCACCCAGGAGCAGAAGTTACAATGTAACAAACAAATAGAATAACAGCATAGCATATAAGGGAACTGTGGGGAAGTGTCCACACTCAGCACAGTGACTAGTGAACTGTTGGATATAAAGTAGCTAGAACTAGATTTAGTTTAACATGGAACAAAGCAGGTTCCCAAACAAAAATAGGATCTACTTTGTCTTTCCTGAGTTAGGAGGAAGGAGGCTACAGAAGGAAAACATAATTAAACTACAATATAGGCATGTATAAAAAAAAGTCATTCAATTGTTTATGTGGAGTATATGTAAAGTATATATATATTCATGTGTTATACTAACTATATAATTGTGATTGTTATGAGTATATAATATAGTACAATAAACTCTAACTCTTAACAAATAAAACTATACATTATATATTATAATAGCATATATTAAAACATACACAATTATAAATGTATTATATAATTCATATAATAATATATTATGTATATTATACATTTATTTAGTCTAATAAATATAAAAATGTATTTATACAGAAAAAAGACGTCAAAGGGAAATAAGAGGCTAAATTTTCAAAAATAAAAAATGCATAATATTTAATGATGAAAGAGGAATATAAGCAAAAAATACCACTAAAACAGAAGTTTAAATATAATTTTATTGCATCTTGTTATGACATGTTCAGTTGCTATCCTGGGGCCTGCTCTTTTCTAAAAGGAAATGGAGGAACGGTGGATCTGGGAGAGAGAGGAGGCGGGGAGGGGCAGCTGGGAGGAGTGCAGGGAGGGAAGGGAACAGTCAGCATGTACTCTATTAAAGAATAAATGAAAAATGAAAACCATATATAAACATAAAATATCAAGCCTAAATTCCAGAATATAACACCAACAAACCAGAAATCAGCTTCTACAATCTCAACAACTAGCAGCAATGATCCACAAGTATTTATTTCATTAGTCCTTCAAAATGATAGAGGGGACACTTTCAAACTTTTTATAAAAAAATATTACCTTAATTTTGAAATCACTAAGACATTTTAAAAGATCCTAGTGTCTGGCATCCTTGACTGACAGATTGGAAGATCCTGAATGAGTGCAATAGATAGCTTACCTCAAATTCAACACATTAATAAAACCATACTTCATGCCAGTTACATAAACAGATGTCAAATTTTGTTTCCTACAGATCATGAGAAGGCAGGGGAATTGCCTTTGAATATTGGACATTACTTGTCAAATTCAATGAGTGGGGAAGTAAAATATAGCAAATAAATATGATCAAAATAGAGTAGGCCAGATATCAAAGTCGCAATCAAATACCTCATCCTATAAAGTTAATATATACCACTAAATATGTTAAATACTAAAGAATACAGCCAAAAATGACTCAAAAAGAAGTTGATAAAAGGAAAGTAAGTTGAAATGAAGAAAAAGGACGTTCAGGAAAAAACACCCAAATAAATAACATCAATAAAGAAATAAATGCCAAATCCCAAAAGCTCAAAATGAAAACTCTAGGAACAAACTCACTATGTCCAGATCCAACAGGTTGGGGAAAAGGCCAAGTGTATGGGAAACAACTGAGTCCAACTGCTCTCCCAACAACCAACACCTTCTCTGAAGTACAGACAAGACCCAGCCTCAGGCAGTGCCTTTTTATTGGCTAGTATCTAGCATACCTCACAAGGACTCCATGTGATGTCACATGCAATGGACCAATCAAGTCTTGGCAAAGAGCCACAGTAATTTTTTTTCATTATTTCTGTTTAAATTCTTACTCCCAAGGACAAATGTCCTCAGCAGACAGGGCTGCTGTCCATTTCCACCCCTAATATTTTCCCAGAAGTCAAGATGAGTTCACTCAGTCACACAGTCACACATTGACCCTATCTCTCCCAGCCCCCCTGAATATAATCAATGAGCTCTTCAAATAGCCTATATTCCATATTCCATCCTCAGGTTAGGTAGCATAGGTCTCATATTAACCAAGCCTGCTTCTTGGTGTAGCGGCAACTGCCTCTCCCTCAGAAACCTTGCAGTTCATGCAGACATTTTGTCTGGTGGGAATAAAAGTCCTTCTGACACCCACTGAGTGTCAAGTTCATCATCACTAATGACCTTTTGTCTGAAGGGAAGATCTGTCCTAGCATTACTGTCCTTCTCTAAGCTCTGGCCAGTCCCTCACCCTGCTAAAATAAGGAAATACATCCAAGAGGGAGGAAAATAATTCAAAGTGAAAATTAAAGTCTAGGAAATAAAACTAGACAAATGCTCTCTAAGTAATGATTATCAAGAAAGACTTGGACAGTGAACAGGGCAATTAACTAATGAATGCTATCATCTCAACATCTAACAGCAATGTTCTCCAAATATTTCAGGAGCCTGTATGTCTGAGGGAAGTAATATTTTCAATTTTTAAATAAAAAAAAATACATTACCCTGATCCTCAAATCAAGTAACTAAAACTCAAAAAGACAGAGTATCCAGTGATGTCTTTGACTAACAAAGATTAGAAAATCCTTAATGATTATCGTTATTAAGAGATCACTCACATCAAAGGGAACAACATAGTAAGTCCATGATCAAGATCCCTTCACCCAGGAGTGTTAGGATTTGTCCACTCGAACAACTGACACACAGCATAGCATACACATAACATTGATGTAAGTCCTATAATCAGACATCAAAGGAATAAAACACCTTAAGAAAAGAGCTTGGAACTAGAGGAAGTTTTACTTAAAATATTCCAGTTCCACAATCACAGCTGTAGCATCTTGTTTCCTGGGATCATGAACCTTTGTTCATTTGGGAGTATTTGTCACATTCAGAGGCTGGATAAGTGAAATAGAGCAGGTAAATAATATAAAAATGCAATATAGGAAGATATGGGAAGTCATGATCAAGTTCCTCATCCTACACAGTTAATATTTACCACTACATTTGAACAAGGGAAAATGACAAAGAAGTTGGTCAAAATCCAAACCAATAGTGGAAATAAAGAAATAAATAGATACCACATGACAAAAACCCAAACTGAAACCTGGGAAATGTACTCACTATATCAAGAGCCTACAGGTTTTAGAAAGTCAAAATCCAGCAGAAACAAGTGAATCCAACTGCTCGGCCACGAAGCAACAGCTTCTTTGAAGTAAAAACAAAACCCAGCCCTAGGTGGCACCCTTTTATTAACTGATATCTAGCTTACCTCACTTGGAATCCATGTGATTTAACATGCAATGGTCCAATCAATGCTTGGCAAGATCTAGTGATTTTAAGTTTTTTCTCTTACATTCTATGTCCAGCCACTATATCACTAAATTTTCTCATGGCTATGATCTAGTAGTTGGCAAAGATTTACTTACAGGTGGTAGGGTTTATTTAACTTCAGACTCATAGAAACATAAGTCAACATAAGGGGAGCAAACAATGGCATGGGCATCGGTAGAGGTTTTGTACAGTTGAGTATTGTGTTCTCCATAGTCTTCCGACGAGTCCCCATCCTCTCAAGTAGTATCAGCACCATCTTTAGCATGTTTCTTTAGCTAGGCAGTGTCAACATCCATGGGAGGAGCCATGACCTATACAGTCAATCAGTGGTTCATTATCTCCCCGGTCTTCTCCCAGGTAACCCTAAAGATCATGGGATCCATGACCTTACACTCCCCACCAGTTGTTTATGCTTCTATAACCTTAGCTGGTTATGGAATCTTGTTCTGGCTTTAAGTAGAGCTGTGTCAACTTTACCTAAGCAGTCAGAAGACAGATGAGAAAAACTTCATATACATCTCAGCAACCCACTTGACATGCTGAGTTCCAGTGCCAATTAATCTTTGCTGCCTGGTCTTGGGTCCTACCCTCTGATCATTAACTCTTTCTTGCACTCAGACCTTTTGTTCTCATTGGCTGTGTGAAGCCCAAGGTCTCTGTCTCATCTTTTAATCCCAGTGTCAATGACAAATCACCTAATAATATAAGCAGTTCTAGGATGAAGAACATTCCACCAGAAGAATAAATAGATTTTCTGAACACAGAGGTCCACATCTGTAATCCTGCCATTGAAAGTGATGGCTTTCAACAATCCTGATGCTGTGGCCTATAATTCAATACCTGATGTGGTTGTAAACAAGCCATAAATGTATTTTTGTTGATAGTTCATAACCCTAATTTTGCAACTGTTATGAACCATAGTGTAAATACATGTGTTTTCTGATGGTCTTCAGTGACCCCTGTGAAAGGACCATTCATCCTACAAGAGTCACAACTCACAGTTTAAGAAACACCTGATTTAGAGAATTGAAGCTGGAAGGATCTGGAGATGAAAACCAGCATATACTTCAAGATGAAATCCAAGTGATCAAGTGTTACATTGTGAGACCCTGTGTGAGCATTGTACCCCAGGACCATTTTCTCTGTACATCTCTGTGCTCTTGCTTCAGCTCCATTGACCCTTCTGGCTATCTTGACAGTTGATTCCACTTCGAAATTCCCATGATGTACTTGCGGTTTCTCTCTCTCTCTCTCTCTCTCTCTCTCTCTCTCTCTCTCTCTCTCTCTGTGTGTGTGTGTGTGTGTGTGTGTGTGTGTGTG
>PVIH01030583.1:0-11996 GCA_004025045.1 Sigmodon hispidus | reverse complement strand
TTTGGAGAATATCCTCCTGAGTCAGGTATCACAATCTCAGAAAGATAAGCAGGGGATGTACTCACTCATTAGTGGTCTCTAAACAAACAATCAAACAAACAAAAAAGCCAAGCATGCCCAAGCGGCAAACCACAACCACTGAACATCTTGGGATCAGAAACACCCTGGACTGACCCTTCGTACCCCACTCCAACTATAGGAACACCTGACTCACTCTTGAGGGAGGGAGGACAAAACTGGATTTGGTCAGGAGTGGAGACTGATCCAAGCATTATTGGGTCAGTGGGACCATAGGACTGTCTGCTCCCTGCCCAGGGAGGGGATGGGGAGTTGCAGAGAAGTAAAATGACCTGATGTGGTGGGAGGGGGAAGGGACCTTGAATAAGGATATACAGGGATGGAAAAAAAATTCAGAGGGAAAGCTAAACACAAAGTAAATATATGTGTAGCAATCTTATTTGCATTATCACCCTTGATAAGTCATGCTTATGATTTTTATCTTCTTTATAGTTATTTTTAACTTTTCAGCATTTTAAATTCATTTTACTGTTTTTCTTGATAAATACAAAATAAATAAAGAAGAAAAAATAACCATTTCACCAAAAGCAATCATAGATCAAATAAAATCTGGAATAAAAAAAAGAAAATACTGTGTGGTATAATTAAATGGATAAAATATGAGAAAAAATGCCAGATTCTACTTTGTGCTTACACAGTACAATATATTCATTGGATGGTCAAGTTTTGAGAATTAAGGGTATCCACAAGAAGACTTTTCCTGCTTTAAAATGTTTATTTCATAATCATTTTTCTTTACATGGCTACTTTAATTCAGAAAGGATATTTCTAGCTATGGCTACCATACCAAAGGAGAAGCTTCACTACCAGCTTTAGATCTGACATCAGTTACCTTTGACATATGTGTATGAAACCAATGCAGATCTTGGTTAAGAAAAAGAACAATTAATGTCAGTGTAAAATGTCATATGAAGAGTTTCCCCCTCAATACAGATAATTAATCAGTCAATCAATTAACTTATGATTCCCAGTGCTAGGATCCTAGGCTTGCACCCCCACATGAAGCATAGGATACTGGGGACCCATCCCAGGGCTTTGGCATGTTGAGCAGATACTATGTGCTGAGCTACATCTAAAGCTCAACACAGATATTTTAGGTAGTGGTTATTCTGTATTGCTCTATACACAGCCACATTTTATGATCATTTTATTAGTTAAGATAAAAGCTAACTTTATTCCAGAAAGTACACCATGGAAGTCAGCATCTCATGGCTGAGTTGACATTAAGATCACCTCAGCATTGCAGCATTGTAAATTGTACTTCTGTCTTCTTCAGCAGAGTGGGTCTTGTGGGACAGTGTACACCTTTCAGTACAAATGTGTATTGTTAGTGCATTCTTCTTGCTCTTACCTTACCTAAACAATTGAATGGATGCTAGTCAGAATAACTGTTATTCATGGAAAATGCCTATTTGTTTCTTCCTGAATACTTCTGAATTGTTTGTTTGGTTTTCCTGGAAGCTCCCAAAGTGGGATAGCATAAAGCACCTCCTCACCCCCATCTAGTCTCATTTCACATATAAACTCTGCATCAGGCTTACATCTAGATTCAGGTGCCTGAAGTCACTCCCTGTTATCCTGTGTTTACTGCTGGAGATCACACATATGAACACATTTGAGCAGCTTCAGCCTACAATAGGCATGGTTTTCAGAGCACTCTCAAGACCCATACTCATCTTGTCTCATAAAGATGAGTTTGATCTTACCAAAAGTTTCTGCAGTCTCTTGAGTTTTCTGGGTTTTTTTTTTTTTCACTGAAATGGGATGCCTTCTTATATCCCAATCTAAGTTGTACCTCTAGATTTCACATGTATGCTCCTGAGGGCACCACTATCATTTGATAAATGATTCTGGGTAGGTTTCTGAGTCTCTGCAATATTCTTTTGCCCTGAGACACTCAGCAGAAGTCCTTCAAGAACTGGAGCCAATATGGGCTCTGTGAAGATGATAGTATGTTTGTTCGGATGGCAAAATTTCTTGTTTTTTAACTAAACAGAGCTGTCACTGTTAAAGGTAAATTTTTTCTGCTAGTATTTCAGGAAAATATGCATTTATGAATGTAAAAAATATGACATTGACCAAAGCAACTCAACAAAATAAAAAGATTCTTTGGACCAATTTTTGAGTATTAATTTCTGTAAAATGAAAAAATAAGTGTCTAAAAAAAAAACCAGTTTTTCAAATAATAACATTTCCTGAGTCTGCTCTGTTTGCTGGCAGTGGCAAAGATTCACGGGCTCCTCCACCATATTAAAACGCCCACCAAAAGGGGCAGAGTCAACAATTAAAGTGACACCAACCTTTTAAAAGCTCTTTGAGTTAAAAAATAATTAAAAATTCTCAATAAAATAGATTTAGACTCTCAAAACCTCTAAACAAAAAAAAAAAAATAAAAATAAAGGCCACATAAAGATGGCAAATAAACAAAGAGTCTAGATTCCGGTTATTGCATTTTCTTATAATTTTTTAACTTTTAATAAACTAATTACAAAAAAGCAATTGATTGCTAAGGATGCTAAGGTAAACAAATACATTTACTTTAAAGATATCTTGACTTTAAAATCTGTTTATAAAAATATGTTACTTAATAAAAGAGTTTCTGCTTTTGTCTCCACAAAAGATCAAAACCTATAGATTAATTCTAGGCAAATGTGGTTCCATTTGCCAAGGCCACCTAAAATTCTCTGATAAAAAGATCAACTTCCAAGATAGCCAGTTAAAATAATCCAGCTTCAAAACCCCATAAGATCAACGTCCTTTGACAGCAAAAAACGATATCTTAAAAAAAGAGGGAGGAGGAGGATATGATATAAAAATAATTAGAAAAGATAGTAAATTTTAGTTTATTGATATAAATTTAAGGTCAATTTTATTATGCTATATAGATTTTTCTACTCTTGATTAAGGCATGATGCTGATATAACTCTTTTAAAATTATAATGTGTAATTAAAAAATGCAGATTAATAGTCATCTATGATAACCAAACTTATAGTCATGTTAGTTAGGTTTTTATAACTATACAAAGATATATTTCAATTAAATAGATAGTCTTCAAACACTTCAAAGACATGCAAAATATGACATTTAAATTATTTTAAAAACTTAGACTTTTATAAACAGCGAGACAGGTCTGCTCCTGGCAGCACCAATATATTTCAAAACAATGATGAGCATTAAAAAAACTTCATGTGAAATTTACTTTGTGGCAACAGTTAGCCACTAGACAAAAAACTGTTCTAGTATTGACTGCTTAATAATATGCTATATAAACTAGACATGCAAGTTCCATAAGAAAGTGACCTCTAAATGGTGACAAAACAAGCCGAGATAGTCCTTCAGGTTCCTGCTTTGCAAAAAACATTGCCAGACATTCTTCAAGACACACAAAAAAGCGACTGATAAACTGTGTCAGATTTCCTACATCACTAAAAGATATGACAAAAACTTTGGGCCATATAGGCTAAAGATAGATGCCCCAACATTACAAAAAAACCTTAGATGACTGTCCAGGCAGACATAAGTCATCTCTGTCATTTTCTAGACTTTAAAAATTGCTTGCACTTCCTGTTTATTTGCATAATATTATATCCTTTTGTGGTCTTTGATGTGGTTAAAGGTTTAATAATTATAAATATAGTTCTTTTTAGTTTAAAAGATATATTAAATATAAAACTTTAGACTCACAATGATAAGATAGATAATAAAATATTTTCTTTAATTTTATAAATACAAATAAACTAGATATTATGACTGTAATTCCTGCTTAAGAGTTGTTCTGTTGTAATTTTGCTATATAAAAATTAAAACCTTCCTTTTTAATTAGACAGAAAAGAAAAAATGTGGTGGAATGTTTGTATGCTATAAATAAAAGACTGTTTTGGCCTATGCACAGCACCATACAAGTGGGTGGAGGATCAGAGCACAAGCAGGTAGGAGCAGGGCAGAGTTAATCCACCCGACCCCCGAAGAAGACAGACATATAGAGATACTGGCTCAGCCACAGGCTGAGCCACGTGGTGAGAAAATTAATAAAAATGAGTTAAATTAAGATAAAAGAGCTAGCTAATAATGTACTTAAGATATGAGCCAAACAGTTTAAAAGATATAAGCATGTAATTCATTTCTTTGAGAGACAAACCTCCACCACAGACCACACAGACCAGGTTCCAAACTGCCGCAGGCCAGTCAAAACCTCTGGCCCCAAACAGGCAAAAAAACTTTCTACAACATAGGGATATATGAGTTTGGGGCTTCACTTCCCAATGGAAGAGTGTATCAATCAGCTCCTATACAACTCTTCCCTACTCTAAGAAGGCTCCCAGGCAGACTCACTAAAAGCAGCTTCACTTTACTTATATTGGGTTATAAATCTAAAGGCAATTTAGTAATGAGCTTATACACTGGAAAGGGTAACCATCTGTCTCATCTTTTATAAACCTTATACATGAAGTTGCTTATGTTGTTTGAATTTGGACTTTTAATGTGGTACAAGTTCATGGTTATCTAAATTCATAGGAGCTAAAGCAGAGAACTCATTCACTCAGCAGACTCAGCACATGTGAGTGAATCAGATAAACAGAATAGACAGAGAAAAAGAAACTGGCTTCTCTCAGTCACAAAGAATGTGAGAGACAGTAGTTCTTGTCCCATTACAAAATCCATCAAACAAGTCCAAGTGTCCTTGAAGCATTGCTGATGGTGGCACCTTTCATTCATTATGGGATTAGACTGTGAAGGTTCTAACTTACCTCATGGTTTCAACAGTTCCTAGCACCCCATCCACATTGGAGTAGAAATGTGCTGCAGCTATAAATGTGTTGCAGCTCTGGCTTCACAGAAGATCATTAGCTCTATTTCTCTTCATTTCTAAGGATATTATCCACATAATTGTTCTTTCTATCTTTTTAGAACTTTCTCCAATACATATGGGGTCCTATGAAAAGACTGACATTAAAGGAATAGCTAACACTTATTGAGGGTCTACTGTAGGACCAAGTTATATGCTAAATGTACTATACCCTATCTCAGTCTGTCCCCACAACTACTTTGTGCGTCAGTCTTTATTGTCTACTGGATTGGACTGACATGTACCTAAGAGATTAGTGAAGCTCACACAGATCTGAGTGTGTCTGTGAGGGCACTCCAGAAGGGAGTAACTAAGGGAGATGATCCACTCTGAGCATGAGCAATATTACCCCAGAGACTAGGAACTAAGATTGGGAAAAAAGTAGAGATGAGGGGTAAAAAGGCAAAAGCAACCATGCCCAGGTATTCTCTCTGTGTTTCTTGCCCTCTGTAAGACAGTGGTCTGTCACATACTTCTGCCATGATGATGGGCCTGGAATCAACAGAGACAAAACTATGGTCTAAAACCATGAACCAAACTATTTATGTCAGAATTTTTGGCACAATGATAAGATGTCTAACTCAGAAAGATGCTCTCATGAACTTCTATTTTACTGATGAGGAGCTGGGACTAGGAAAGTTTGACTGACTTGTGTGTGACATCATATGTGGTGATATACTGTGTATAAAAAAAATAAATAAAATTTGGCTGAAGATCAGAGGACAGAGCCAGTCAGCCACAGAGTTAGCCATAGAGGTCAGGGAGTGATGGCACCAACCTTTAATCCAAGTACTTGGGATCCCATGCCTCTGCTCCCAGCACTTGGGAAGCACCCAGGCCTTTAATTCCAGCACTAGGAAGGAAGTGATACACTGGGCAGAGAAAGAAATATAAGAATGGAAGAGAAAGAGCCCCCCCCGCTTCCATTTCATCTTGCCTTTGCTTCCCCTCACTATTCAGTCTGGGAATTCATGGAGACATGATCTACCTCTTTTGGGCCTGAGGAGTTGTCTAGGTGAGAAGTGGCTGTGGTTTGTTCCTATGTCTCTTTGATCTTACAACTTTTCCAATATCTGGCTTCAGGTTTTTATTATAAGACCAACTAGGGTTTGCAGAAGAGTCATCCATTAGTAAACAATGAAGTTAAGCACTAACCATCAAGCCCAACCTGCCTAACTACTAGGCTACAAGTGCAGCAACTTTATTCTTTTCTAATAGTTCTTAGTAGATTTTCGAAAACAAGTCACAGTTACAGAGATATTCTCTTGTTATCGGTCAAGAACTTGGACTGTTCTTCATGACTGCTAGTCCTCCAAAGAACACTGACCAGCAAGAGAAGAGTGAGTTAGCCAAGTACTGCCATCATTCAACATGTATACCAAAATTAGAAGGTGAATATTTTCCTCAATGTAGAGTAAATGTGGGAAAATATTCAACAATAAAACCAGCTACTGTTTGTAGATGCATGAATTGACAGAGTGAAGAAAGAGAGAAAAAATGGGAGCTTTGATTCAAACATATCTGCAGTCACTTAGCACTTGGCTGACCCGGGAGAGACACAGTCTGAACCTTATCTCTGCATATCAAGTGTATTAAACAATGAGGCTGTCTACCCTTGAAAGACTGTTGAGAGACTGTATATAGAAAATGAATGTACTATGCTAGTGTAGTCTCTGTCTCTCTGTCTCTCTCTCTAACACATACACACACACACACACACACACACACACACACACGCATTATTGTAATTATCATAGCACATGTTGCCATCAGAGCACTTTTGGGAGAACATGTCACAAAACAAGATATATTTAGTGCTTGAATCATCTTGGTAGTTTCATTTACAGAATTCTTACATGATAAATTACTATAGAAAACCAAGCTATGTTTATAGACAGGGAAATTAAAAGAAAATAATGAGTTATTTAGCCATATTCTGAAGAGCTTACAGGAATGGCCTGTGGGAAGCAGCACTGTCACTGGTTGACTCTCTCATAGTAAGCCTGGAGCTTGACCCTACAAATGCCATTATCTTGCATGCACTGTGATATGTCAAAAGGGAGCTGTAGTCTAATGCAGTCAGTCAGAATCCCAGCCAAGGAGGTGGTAAAGCAATACCTGGAACATAACCAGTCACTACCACAAGGAAAGAGAACAAGCCCAGGTCCCACACCTAAGGGATCCTCACACTCTTCTGGCTTCTGTGGATGTCACAAACCACAAATAAAACTAATTAATAAAATAATCTTTTAAAAAATTCTAGGTGCTGGAGAGATGACTCAGAGGTTACAAACACTTGCTATTCTTGCAGGGGACCTGAGTCTTGTTCCCAGAATCCCAAATGGGTGGCTCACAACTTCCTATAACTTGAACTTCAGGGGATCTCACAACCTCTTCTGGCCTTTTAGGTACTAGAATTATTTTCACCTAACCAAACATAGGCACACACATATACACAATTAAAAATAAAACAAATCTTCAAAATAACTCCCAAAAGAGAAAGAAGAATGAAAGGCAGAGAACAGGAACAATGAACAATATTAATTATTACTATCTTCTTTTGCTACTATAAATAGAATTGGTTTAATTATTTCCCTTTCAGGATGTTTATAGTTAGTGTATGAAAATACAACTGATAGATGGAGGTTGAATTTGTGTCCTGCACTTTGCTTAACTCATTACTTTGTGGGTTTTTTTTTTTTGAAAGATTCTATATTTTATTACTGAACAAACCACTCCCCCAACTTAAACATGACCAGGACTCCAGGTTAAAGATGTTGAACTCCATCTGACAGGATTGACTGGATGTTGAACTCCACCTAGCAGAACTGACTGATGACCATGATTCAGTATGGACTCTTGTCTTGCCATTCTGTGAATCATTACAGACCCAGCTTTGTTCTCCTCCAGTGTCTTCTCTTGGAGTTGTACCTGATTTTGTTACCAGTTTTCATCTGAATCCACTGAGGAATAGGATGATTTTGCTTTTGTTTCTTGGCCAGGAATCGCTTCATTCTGCAAGTCTTATGAGAAGACATGGTGAGAAGCTGAATCAAGGGTACAGTGTGCACAATGGTGGATGAAAGGCAAAGAGCTACTTTGTATTTCTAACGTGTTTGTGCACGCGTGCACTTGCGTGTGTGTTCCACAGAAATAAGTAAGAATTTCATAATCTCTATCTTGCTCCAGCCTTTTCAGGAACAGCTTTCAGTCTCATCAGGGAGTATGATGCTTACTTCAGTGTTTTCATAAATGACCGTACTATGTGGAGGCAGTCTCCTTCTACTCTTAATTGTTGAATGTCTCTATCTTAAAGGCTGGGGAACCTTGCCAAATACTTTTCTTCATCGAATGAAATCATGTTTCCCCTTCATCATGTGAATTTTGAACACTGCCCTAATGACTGTCATATATCGATACATCTTTGCATTCTGGGATAAATGCTACCTGGGTATAATGAATAATTTTGGTAAATGTTCCCTATAAACACTGATGAAACAAACCTCAGCATGCTAACAATAAACCACATTGCCCAGAATGAAGATGCATACCACCATGTAATCAACCCTTGCTATCTATCTTTTTAGCTGTTTTCTTTGTAACATGGAAATTATATTTAAAACCCAGAATCATGGGAGCTGGAGAAATGGCTCAGAGTTGAGGAACACCTGCTGCTTTTCCAGAGAACTTGGGTTCAGTTCCAAGTATCCAGATGGCAGCTCACAACTGTCCTTAACTCTAGTTCTAGGGTTTCCAAGACCCTCTTCCAGCCTCTGTGGGCACAAGGTACCCAGAACTGTGCACTTTTAACACTGAAATTTAAATTTACAACAGCCAATCTTTGGCAATACACAAAAGTTTCACTCCTTCAAGGGTTCTAGCCCAATCCCTTTAATTCTTGAGGGTATAAAATTACTTTTTATTTTAATCTACAGTGTAAACTAACAATTTAAGTGGATTAGTCTCTCAAACATATAGAAATGTGAATAAAAATCTACAATAATACTTGCCTTGAAAACATTTTAAAAGTATTAATCTCAAATAATCTAGAATATAAAAAGTTATAAAATATTGTTACAATACTATTTTTTATATTTTCTTCTGTGTTTATCTTTATTGAGATTTTACTATCCTTTCACTAGGCTTCAAACACTGTGTAGGGTCCTTCCAATTCACTCTGCAGGTTCCTTGAGTATTTTATGTAGGACAGATTTCATGGAAATGAACTCTCCCAGCATCACTATCTGTGAATGTCTTAATTTCTATCAATTTTGAAGGACAGTTTTGTCAGATATGCCTTCTTTATTGACGGTTTTTCCTTCAGTAATTTGAATATATCATAGCATACTGCTTTGGGCCAGGAATATTCTGGCAGGAAGCTGCTGACAATATTATTGAGAATGTGCACCTGGAAGGTTTCCCTTCTTCCCTGTTCAGCTTCTTCTCACTGTTGTCCAGTTGACTGTCTCCTTCCAACTACTGTGTCTCAGTCCTGGTTAAGGTCCCTGGTATTTACATGTATGTCCTGCATCATATTTACATAGTTTGAACCACTATCTTTTCAGGTGCTCCTTCTTCTCATCTCAGCAGGTGCTGACACAAGTCTCTTAGGCTCTTTTCACCTTTCCTTCAACATTCTGGTCATCAGAGCCCAAATCTCTATTGTTTGTCTTTGAGTTTGTTTCTTTTACTGCCTTTTAGTCAGCTTCTAGGTACCTAAAATAAACATTTCATTTGGTCATTGAACATTTGTTTCAGCATTTCCTTTTGTGGGTAGGGAGCATAACTCATTGGTAGAATATTTTTGACAAGAAGCTTGAAGCTGAGGGCTCAACACCATCATGCACACATGCATGTGCACAAATATACATACATACATACATACATACATACAGAGAGAGAGAATTAAATATGTAAACAAAACTATTCCTTGACCTGAGATAGAGTTTGTACCATTGGCAAAGAAAGTTTCCTTGGGAAGATCAGAAAATGTTTCTGAGGAGACAGAAGTCATGACATTAAGGTAGGGGAATTGCAATAAATGTCAAAATTGTAAAACTGAGGAAATTAAACACTCAGTGATTCCTAGTTTGAAGTTAATCATTTCAACCAATCTCTAGTATGCATTGTGTTAGGATCTTTTCTCTGCTTTGCTTGTCAGCCTTTCCTAAGTTGATCTCACATTATTTCCTAAGCAACTAAAACAATAAGGACTTTATCATCCCTCAGTTTCCCCTTTCTAGTGAGCACACATCTTCAAATAACCAACAGTGGACAACCTGGGCACAATAGGAGAGTTTGGCATATAACAGCTAAATTTGAGGAACTTGATTTGGAACTTAAAGAGACACACAAAGGCATACTCATTCTATCTGCAAAGGTACAACTGAAGAAAAAGATAGGGATAGGAGAGCTAAGGGCAGAATCAGAGCCCTAAATAACAGTCAAGGAAAGAGCCTCCCAGTTGGTTGGGATCTAGCAAGTCACCTGCACAGGTCCCCAGAGGAGGACTTTGGGAAGGGGAAAGAAAGCCAACCCCTTCCCACCTCACTTCCTCACTTTCATCCTTTCTCACAATGTCAATTTGCATTTGTGGCTCTAAATTCCTGCTTGTGGTGGAATGTTCTCTGTACAATATAAATAAATAACTGTTTGGACCCATGCAGGGCACCATAGAAGTGGGTGGAGAATCAGAGGCAGCCAGGTAGGAAGAAGGGGTGGAGTTTGCCAGTCGCCATCTGTCCCCCGAAGAAGAAGCATGTAGGAATTCAGGTGAGCCACGGGCTGCAAGCCACGTGGTGGGTAGATTCATGGAAATGGGTTGATTTAAGAAGAAAGAGCTAGCTAGTAATGTGCTTAAGATATGGGCCAAGCAGTGTAAAGTATATAAGCTTGTGATTCATTTCTTTTGGGGGACAAAAGCCGCGGGCGTGCGAACCAGGTTCCAAACCGGCACCACACGTGCGCCAGGTCATAATCCTCCAGCCCCAAACAGGCTGGGAAAAACATACTACAACAGATGGCGCCCAACGTGGGGCACGAACACCCGCATAAAGCCTGAGAAAGTTTAAATCGGTTTTTTGAATTGTGTATTTGAATTGATTTACGGTACATAGCGTGATGTTCAGGCAGGAATTTAAAAATGGCGCGTCCGCGGCACACAGCTTAAACTCATACGTTTCACGACAAGATTGGCACAAGTGTGATTGATTTAAGGTTTTTGATTATACTGAACAGAAAGGAAACAGTTTAAAAAGGTTTTTCTCGTAGCAGCATTTCCTGAATTCATGCTCTTAGCCGACAGCGGCAAAGCAGCAGCGGGTTTCTCCGCCATAGTGAAACAGAGGGGCGGAGTCAGCAATTAAAGTGACACCGACCTTTTAAAAAGCTCTTTGAGTTAGAAAATGATTAAGAATTCTCAATAAGACAGATTTAGACTCTCAAAACCTCTAAACGGGGTACAATGTATGTAAAACACACATAAGCTTCAGAGAGAGAGAGAAAGAAAAAGAAAAAAAAAGAGGGTAAAGAAAGCCCTTGAAAAAGGAGAAATAGGAATAAAGATAAAGGCCACGTAAAGATGGCAGATAAACAAAGAGTCTGGATTATGTTTGTTGTGTGTTCTTTTAATTTTTTAACTTTTAATGAGCTAATTGCAGAGAGACAATTTTTTGCTAAGGCTGCTAAGTTAAACCAATACATATATTTTAAAGATGTCTTGACTTTAAAATCTGTTTATAAGAATATGTTACTTGGGAAAAGAGTTTCTGCTTTTGTCTCCACAGAAGATCAAAACCTGTGGATTGGTTCTAGGCAAATGTGGTTCCATCTACCAAGGCCACCTGAATGAACATTCTCAGCTTCCAAGAAGTCAGTTAAGATGATCCAGCTTCAAAACCCCATGAGATGGTCATCGTCCTTTGACAGCAGGAAGTAGTAAAAGAAAGAGCTTCGTCCAATTTCCCAAAAATATTACTTATTAATGCTTGTTTTCATTATAAATGGTTAATGGTCATAGTCAATTTCTTAAAAAAAATGGAGGAGGATATGATATAGGAATGATTAGAAAAG